>CM044560.2:3666905-3769405 GCA_024416835.2 Perccottus glenii | reverse complement strand
TCCCTTAGAGATAGGGTGAGGAGCTCGGCCACTCGGGAGGGGCTCAAAGTAGAGCCGCTGCTCCTCCACATCAAGAGGAGCCAGCTGAGGTGGCTCGGGCATCTGTTTCGGATGCCTCCTGGACGCATCCCTAGGGAGGTGTTTCGGGCATGTCCCACCGGGAGGAGACCTCGTAGAAGACCTAGGACACGCTTGAGGGACTATGTCTCTCGGCTGGCCTGGGAACCCCTCGGTATCCTTCCGGAAGAGCTGGAGGAAGTGTCTGGGGAGTGGGAAGTCTGGGAAGAGGGAAGTCTGGGCGTCTCTGCTTAGACTGCTGCCCCCGCGACACGGCCCCGGATAAGCGGTAGAAGATGGATGGATGGATTTTTTTTTTTTACTGAAGTTAGAACAAGGACCCCACACAGAAACCCTGATGGCATCTGGCCTGAGGATTGAACCCACAACCTTCTTTCCACTTATGTTGTGTTAAAGTAAGAACTTCAAAATCCACAATAATCCTATCCTTACTCTTGTGCTTTAGTTTTAATATATTATATATTATACTTATTTTACTACTACAGACTGACGGCTAACCTGCCTCTGCTTAACTTTGTATGAGCGGACACGATCCTCTGCATTAACAACAGCAACCACCAGAGTGCAACATAGCACTGTTGTTCAAGTCAATCAAACAGGGGAAAGCTTACAGTTAAAGTCATATAGTCACATAGTCATATAGTCAAAGTCATATAACAGCGGCTGGCTTTATTCAAACTGAATGTATGGGATAATAGTGGCTTACCTTGTTCATAACCAGGGCACAGCCCAAACAGTCTGACCAAGAACAGCAGTTTTCCCAGAGTCCCAGCAAGGCCCATGTCTGAGAACACACACACAGCACATCTTTAACCACAAGAGCAGGAAAGACGCAAATACAGGCTTTAAACAAACACCACCGGCCTCTGAAGTTTAACGTCTAACTGTGTCCTACTCTGTACTTTTCCTTTTACAGACATGACTGAAGAATTTCCTGGAGTCACTGGAGTCTTCTGATGAAAGAGTTGTGTCACACACTGGAGCAGGACCAATGCATTCCTCAAGAGCTGAACGCAGTAGGGCAAGACTTAAAAACACTGACAAGACTGTTGAGATTTGTGAGAAAGATGGATTATATGCAAATTAATCTGTACTACACATTTCCACAGGAAATCTACAAATACACCTCTTTGCAAATGTTTTAGATTTTATAAGTACTAAGACATTTTCCTTTGTTGGAAAACAGTTAAATAAAACGCTGTAAGAAATAATATTATGTTTAGTAAAGAGAAAATCTAATAAGGAAATAGTATTATGAATAGGATAATATTAAAATATAGGTTCAGAGCAGAAACTCAAGAAGAATAAAAGCCAATGGTAATATGGCCTAATATTAAATGGAAAGCCTTATATCAAAAATAAATAATAAAATAGTAACTTAAGGAAAACAATTATTATTATTTTTGGTTAGAACAAATTTATGGAAATATTAAGGAATAGAGATATAGCAAACTGAGTTTGTACTTCAATTAACTTATTAGAGAGATATTTAGAATTGCCAGCAGCATTACAGATCCATTTCATTGCCGCTACATTGGGAAAGTTATTGTGGGAAGATGAGGCAGTGTTATTAGTCCCGAAAGACGTAGGGAAAATTAGTATTAAATCCCACAGAACAAAAATGAATTTACAGAAACAATTGATAGAGGTTAAATAGAGTCCTCATTTATTTAGCAGCATTAAGATGGAAGGCAAAATTACAAAAAATGTTTATTTTCTGACTCCACTTGCGTTGGTTAGACAAAAAACTGATCGAGAGAAACAGATCAGAAACCGCATAAAAAAAGTATGTTATTGTGGCCTATTACGGGAAGCTTTGACCAAATGTGCTGCAATGAAATAGAGAATAATCTAAAAAATTCTAAAAAAAAAAAAAAAAAAAAGGCTATGGATAAAAGTAATAAAAGAGAGGGAAAATGAACAAAATAACTCGTATGGGGCTCGTATGCGAGGGTCTTTCCCCATGGGACCCGGCCGGGCTCAGGAAGAACGAGCGACGTGGGGCCGAACTCCCATGGACCCACCACCTGCAGGAGGAACCGTAAGGGGTCGATGCAATGTGGATTGGGTGGCAGTCGTAGGCAGGGGCCTTGGCGACCCAATCCCCGGATACAGAATCTAGCGCTAGGGACATGGAATGTTACCTCGCTGGCGGGTAAGGAGCCTGAGCTTGTGCGGGAGGTTGAGTGATACAGACTAGAGATAGTTGGGCTCACCTCCACGCACAGCTTGGGCTCTGGAACCCAAATCCTTGAGAGAGGCTGGACTCTCCACTACTCTGCCTGCGGTTGCCTGCGGTGAGAGGCGGCGGGCTGGTGTGGGCTTGCTCATAACCCCCCGGCTTAGCTGCCATGTTTTGGAGTTCATCCCTGCGTCTTCAGGTCGGGGATAGATCTCTCACTGTTATTTGTGCTTACAGGCCAGTGCAGAGTACCTGGCCTTCTTTAAATCTCTGGGAGGGGTGCTGGAAAGTGCTCCGACAGGGTCTCCGTCGTTCTACTGGGGGACTTCAACGCTCACGTGGGCAGCGACAGTGACACCTGTAGGGGCGTGAACACCGGTCCTGTTCATTATCTTTATGGACAGGATTTCTAGGTGCAGCCAGGGGCCGGAGGGAGTCTGGTTTGGGGACCACAGGATCTCATCTCTGATTTTTGCAGATGATGTTGTCCTGTTGGCTCCATCAAGCCAGGACCTTCGGTGTGCACTGGGACGGTTTGCAGCCGAGTGTGAAGCGGCTGGGATGAGGATCAGCACCTCCAAGTCTGAGACCATGGTTCTCAGTCGGAAAAAATTGGCTTGTCCCCTTCAGGTTGGTGGAGAGCTCCTGCCTCAAGTGGAGGAAGGGCGGCCGAAATGAGCTTTCTCCATAGGGTGGCGGGGTGCACCCGTAGAGATAGGGTGAGGAGCTCGGTCACTCAGGAGTAACTCAAAGAAGAACCTCTTGGGAGACCTCAGGGAAGACCTAGGACACGATGAAGAGACTATGTCTCTCGGCTGGCCTGGGAACGCCTCAATATCCCCCTGGAAGAGCTGGAGGAAGTGTCTGGGGAGAGGGAAGTCTGGCGTCTCTGCTTAGACTGCTGCCCCTGCGACCCGGCCCCCCGGATAAGAGGTAGAAGATGGATGAATGGACATTAATCATGGGATATGACAGCAATACCAACAGAGTCTCCACCTCTTGGAGCATCTGTTTTATTTCTGTGTACTAATTTAGCCATTCACGTATGTTATATTAATACATCTGGAAGTATATTAATAGAAAAGAGAAAACATGATTAGTTTAATGCACACACACATACAGGGAAGATCTAGATAAGGACATGGGTGCCTGGTTCAAGGTGTTACTGGGGAACTACGACAAAGGTCAGGAGGATGGTCAAGTCTCCACTAGAAGGATGGGGTCTTCTGTACCTCTGAGGAGCAATAGTAAATCTGTAAACTGTCATGTAAAATGGTACATGTAGTGTAAGTACTATGTTGCATTAACATATCAGATTAATTTTAATCATTTTAACTTTGATATTAATATTAATTCATTAAAATTAATTTCTACTTAAAAAGGGGGCACCACTATGGTTTTGGACAGGTCCAAAAAAACTCATTGATCTAAAAGGAAGAGAATTCTTCTGGTTTTCGAACATTTCTTAATATAAACAGAGAAACATTAATGTATTTTATGGGATTTTATTAAAAATTACACAAAGGAATAATGGTGAATAACATGATGGGAAAAGGAAAGGATTGACAAGACATGGGATAAACACAGGTATAAACACAGGTATAAACACAGGGATAAACATTTGCTTTCAGAGGGTTTGTGAACCAAAGGAATGTTTAGACATGTTAATCTAAATTATGGAAACATAACAAAGGGACTTTTAGAGAAGCAGCTTTGTCTATCAAGTCAGTGCTTCAACAGGCCACGTTGAGGATGCAAGGCTGTGTGTATGCCACGTGCGAAACTCACTCTGGTCCTAGATTGGTACAGGGAGGCCGACAAGTTCCAAAGTGTCCTCCAGAACTGGTGCGTCCTGCCTGGTTCCGAAGTGTAGAGTGGTTGTAACGGGCATGCCACTCCAGACGGAAAAATAAAGTCTTTAAAAATAAACTGTGACTCACTGGAAAAATAGTCTTAGAGGTTGACTTTCACTGGTTCAAACTTGCTTCTGCGAGGGCTCGTTTTGGTGAGAGCCAACGTATGAGCAGGCACGGTCTTTAAAAATAAAAAGGCCAAAATGACTTCCGTCTCTAGCAGGCTTCAAAGGAGCATTTTAGCAGCTGCTTGCAGGAGGAAAAATTTTGTGTATCAAGCTAGGCTGGCAGGCTTTACACAAATAAATTCTACTCGTTTCCACAAGGCCCGAAGCTTGGGGAGGTTCTTGGGGAGAACCTCCCGGGCGGGGAAGGAGCAGGATCAGAGCGGAAGGGCAAGAGAGAGATTTTTGGCTAGCAGCCAGCTTTATCAACATTGGCCGGGGGTGGGTCCTATGCTCTCTTCTGGCAGCAGGGCGTAACTCTGGGAAGTTACTAAAGTTTACAATGTGGAGACTAAGTTTTACAAACATTCCTTTTGTTTCACCATATTTTCCTTGGTTTTCATAAAACACACCAAAAACATTTGTACTTGTAGGATTATACAAAGAAAATGTACTTATCAGACTTATTATGAAAACATATTCATTACATTTTATTAAAAATAAAACGTAAACTTGTAGAAATGGGATAAGGAATTATTTGCCTTGTAAAACTCTGCGTTCTGGAAACAAACAGTATAAAGGTACGTTCACACCAAACGCGAATTAAGCGTTAAGCGCGAGGGATTTACATGTTAAGTCAATGCAAAGACGCGATTAGACGCGCGTGGAAGTCCTGCGGCGCGATTAGCGCGAATGGCGGCGCGAATGGCGCGATTAGCGCGAATGAGGCGGCGCGAATAAGCGGGTGAAGCGTTTTGAGCGGCGCGTCCAACGCTTCATTCGCGCAAGTTGAAAAATCTGAACTTTTGGAGAAATTCGCGTCGCGTTAACCAATCAGGAGCTTGCTCTAGTAGTGACGATGCTACTGACGGAGGCGGACCGTAGAGGCAGAAATCCAAAACAACAATGGAGGACGGTTATCGGGACAGCCTGTGGGATACGAAACATCTTCGTCATTTTTCAGAGCCAGGAATCTTAAAAGTTCTTGCTCGAAGGAAAGTGAGTGAGTCGGAAACTCTGGTAAGTTGCAAAAACGCCTTTTAATTCTATAGAGTCGTATATATTGAGCCAACTAGCTAGCTAAAGCCTGAGCTAATTTGTCGTACTTTATAACTAGTTTTCCACCGCCGAGTTTATAGAGGATATGTGTTGTTTGTGACTGGTGTAATGTTCAAATGTTAACTTGTATTATAATTTAATAATATAATATGTATATTATATATATTGTCATGACAGAGCTGACTTTTGATGCCAATGAGCCTGGGCACCCCCCCCCTGCGAAAACCTGCTGGTGCAGCTTCCCCTGCCCCATCCACATCTGCTGCTGTATCCACAGGTGTGTACAGGCAATAAATACATATCATATACAATCATTTACAGTAAGCCCTCATAGCCTCTTACATTCAGATACAAACACAACCCTGGTGGTTTGTTAATGAGTTGATAATGTTGTTCTGCCTTTTTCATGTGTCATTTAATACAGAGCAACCAAAGAGAAGACCCCAGGAGAAGACCCAGTTCAGAAGCTCTCAGAACACATGCTGTAGCTCCAGGTTCAGAGGATCTTCTCTTGAGTCTGGTCCCTTCTCTGCAGAAGTTACTTTCTTGGACGAAACAATTTGTCAAATTTCAAATACATACATTAATCTATGAAAGCAGCACAGTTCTGCTTCATTTGGAACCAGTGTATAGTTTTTAAAATGATGCAGCTGTCACAGCAGGGAATAAACCAGACTCTCTCTGTTCTCCTCTCCTTCACTTTAGGATTCTTTTATTCCTGCTCAGAAATAGTGCATTAAGTTTTGTGTATAGTTTCATAATTCCATTTTTTTTAAATAAATGTTTTATATAATGACCAAATGTGATGTGTTTGTCACAAACATTTCAATATTTCAGACTGATTTATTTAGAATAAATAGAAGAAAGTTTATAATGTTCAGTATTTAAGACTAGATTACTTATGGTAAACATTTGTTCATTTTTATTATATTCTATTGCAAACACATCTACAATAGTACAGTAAGAAAACAGTTATTTATGATTGGACCATTAATGAGAAACAAGCCATGAGTCATAGATTCTTTTTGGAGGCTGGCTCCATTTATTAAAGAAATAAAAACAAATAAGAGATACAACACACTGTTATAAATACAATTCTAAATACGATTTTATAGACATAATACTATATTGACTGTAGGACTGATAACTGTGTTCAGAAGACTGTAGTTGTCCGCATATTAATTACTCATAATCACACCAAATATTGACTGGAGACAGATGGACAGACTAGAGCGTCAGTAGTTGCTGTCCTGCGGGAAATCCTCGCACCGACCCGGGACAACAGGTCATCGAACTGGGGCCGGGTCAGTGGGAAGTACCGCTGAAAGCGGCCGTCATCCAGGCGCAGCTCCTGGAGGAGTTTGTGAAACTTACGGAGCTGGGTCCGCCTCTGAAGCATCCGATGGACCCCCGCACAGCGCCGAACGGGTTCACGCCGTTTTTCAGTCCTCCAAAGTAAATAGAGCACTGCTACTTTCTCGACAAAACCCATCTCAACCATTCTTCAACAAGACCGGAAGACAACCCGCCTGGCAGAAGCCTCTCCTATGACGCGAATTCGCGTCTGTTGTTGAGTGAATTTCACGCGCGAATGAAGCGAATTTCAAGCGCGAATGAAGCGAGTAAACTCAAAATGTTCAAGCGTCCAACTACGCGCGATTTATTCGCGCAATTCGCGTTTGGTGTGAACGCTGCTTAATTGTTAGTACATTAACACAATATCTTTCTTTTATTCAAATTAACACCCGTCTTTTAGCGAAGTTAGAGCCATTTGTCCATTTGACCACCAAGGGGTGGTGTTTCACCATGGTAGAAGTCCCAGGGGCTCCTGGGAGATTAAACACATTCCCGGGGGAAGAAGGAGGTTATGTTTCGACAGTTCAATAGCCTTCATATCTCCGAAGATTTACAAGTGTTCTGGCGTCAGGTAGACTAGCTCACATCTTCTTGTGAGGCTACCCAGAGTCATAAGCGGAGCTCATCCGTGACTTAAAACACTGACCATCTGGGGGATGGTCAGTCTGTGTGTGGAATCCGGAGACTGATCTGCTACATACGAAAACCCAAGTTTGGTGTGCAGACCTTCAGTAAAGCTGGGGATAGTCTACTCATTTGTTTCCATCACAATAAAGACTCTGTGGCATTGAACTTGTTTAATGCTCATGAGTTTTTTTGCTTATGGTGTTCTGATACCTGGGGGTTTACTATTAGACATGACAGAGCGCTGATCAAGTTAGCAATTAGGAGAGAGATATGATAAGACCCTCTCCCGTCAAAAGGTGTTAAGAGACTCTCCTGATATTAAAAGCAGTAAAAGAAAACAGAGCTGGATAAACAGAAAGGAAGTCAGTTGCGACAAGACAGATATGATTATGAGAGACTGAAACTGGCAGAGAACCTATTAAAACATGGACAAGAGAGCAAGTAAGAAAGTTTGCTTAGGCAAAACGAAGCACTAGTACTTTGCTTCCCAATATTAAACAATCCTCATATTGTCCAAGTCAAAGGGATTGTAAAAGAAAACCCAGAGATATGGGAGAAGAGTAACCTACTGTTTTTTTAAAAAAGAGGTGTATTCTAAGTCGGTTCACATTTTCAATTTAAAATGGCTGCCTTCCCGTGTGTGATAGGGTGTGGTCCCCATTGGCTTTTTTGTTAATAAGCCCATGATGGATGTGTGTACCAAGTTTCATTTGCCTACGACAAACTAAAATTTTCACTTCCCATTGACTTTTTCCACATATTTGGGACGTTGCTATGGCAACACATTTATAGATAGGGGGTGGTTGTCATTGGCTTTTATGCTCGTCATGACATAAGAGATGTGTGTACCAAATTTTATGTCTCTATGACAAACTAAATTCTTGGGTCCCATTATAAGTTTGTAGGGGGCGCTGGAGAGCCATTTCTAAAGATAACCCTTTTATTTACATATTTTTGTGTTCAGGTCATGAATGTGCACAAACGCCTTTTTGGGTCCAACTCGATCCGAGAAGGCGTTTGAGAGTTAAGAGACGTTTTATTTTCACAAAAATGGCCACCTCGTTACAGGCTTGCCACACCCATACCCGATAAGATATCAACAACAAAGTCACAAATTTGGTTGGCACATGTGTCTAGATGATACTCACCAAATTTGGGGCCACTTAGATTAAAACACAATGATTTGCATCTTTCTGCGCAAAGTGCGATTTTAGTGGCATGCGTTTCACCCCACATGGCGGACTTCCTGTTAAGTAAAATGGAAAATTTTTAAAAGGCTTATTTTTTTCTTGTTGGGCATCTGTTGCCTGTGGTTTTGTGAGAAAAGTGCTTACTTTCCATAGGCTAAAACTAAATCATGTTAATAAAAACATAAATTATTAAAACACTGTCAGTTCGATTCCCACCTCCCACAGTTCTTTGTTGTGTCCTAAGATCACCTAGGTTTTAGAAATAGTAAAATTTGGATAAATGGTCTGCATAAATGAATAAATGATAAATGTAAATGTAAATATCAGCTTGAAGTCTGGGAGCATGACTTAATTCATTTGGTCACAATAGATAAAAAAAAAAAAAATAAATAAAAAAATCTGAGCAAAAACAATAGGCCCTCCCGGTCATCACCGGCTCGGGCCTAATAATAAACATGGCCTTTCCTGACTCTGCTCTGACAGCTGAGGCAGGTTCCATCCACAGGTTGTTTTTGCAACATTAAAGAAATAGCATATTTAAAAAGTTTTCTTGTATACACATCAAAAGTTTGTTCCTCTCTGTGAACCAGAGCCAGTGACCTGTGCTGCTCTTTCTGTTGCTCTGTACTTGTGTTCCTCGAATGATGGAGAACTGCTAAGCAAAGCAAAAAAACAAGGAGAAAAGGATGTGATCCTGTTCACAATGAAGAAGTGAAACTCCAAACAGCAACACAAGCATCATTCAGCGACACACCAGAGGGAACACAGAGGCTCCACACTGAGGGCCATGTGCCTTTCAATTTCCTCCACAGTATGATCTGTAAAGTAGTGTATATTCAGAATATCCAACAAACTGGGGAGCAGTGGCTCAACAGAGCGGTCAACCTATAACCGGAAGGTTTGTGGTTTGATTCCCACACTCCCCAGTTCATACTGCCATTGTGTCCTTGGGCAAGACACACACCCACCTTGCTTCCAGTGGTGGTCCAGCTGTGACACTGGTGTATGAATGTGTGTGAGTGTATTTGGTGGGGGTCAGATCTCTGTCAGTCTGCTCCACAGGGCAGCTGCTACAAAAAGTAGTTTACCACCACCAGTGTGTCACTGTGGAGTGAATGAATAATGGACTCTGGAAAGTGCTTTGAGTACTGTGAAAGGTACAATTTACTGTAAAGCCAAGCCATTATTATTAACTGTGGCTTCGTCAAATAACTAAGGTTTAGGCTATCTTATCATCCCAAAAATAGACTACAACAAGCACCTTATCCTCCACCGAGCGCTGGGTTTAACAACTTTCACAAACAGGATAATTTACAGAAATAACCTGAGTGACTCCTGAGTGACCAATAAAATGCACTGTTTGACACTAAAGATTATCATCAGACATTAAATCAAGAGCTATGCTATGTTTAGGCTTTATGTATCCAATACATATTCTATATTCTTCCATTCTGGTCCATGTTGTCAGAGCACATCTTTATTTATTTTTTATATCGCGTGCACATGCACAATCCTATATATCACATGCACACTCACTGCTGTGCTCCTAAAATCATACTGTTGACTTTATGACCTTAAGTAACAAGAGTTAGGAATAGGAGTTAGAAGAACTTTAAGGAGGTGTTTTAATGAGTAAAGTAAGGTAATAGGTAAAGTGAAAAATATTTCATTGAAACTATTATTCTATATCTCTGTATAACACTCCTTACTGGCTTAGGCTGTCTTAATGGTTTCAAATAAAGAGGCTCAAATATAAAATACTGATATCTGGATAAGCAACCTTTTCTGCTCCTTTTGACTGTGGGACAAACCATAAACTTGGACTTTGGAATAGTTTTCAGATCTACTGCATTTTTCTACACGTATCTACACATCCTAAGCCAACACATGGTCTTTCTGTGAAGAATCTGCCCGTGTTGCCGTGGGTTCTCATGTCTCGGGCCCAAAGCTACTGGGATTGGCTCCAGTTCCTTCTGCTAAGGTCCCCTAACAGACCTTAGCAGAAGGAACTGAATAAATGCATTTTTCTAAAAGATTAAAACTGATGGATGAACTCTAGAGCTGTTTTAGAAGCCTATAGAGCAGGGATTCCCAAAGTGTGGTACGCGCACCCCCAGGGGTGCGCAAGCTGCCACCAGGGGGTGCGCGAGAAGAAAAATGTAATGGCCATACAATAAAAAACTTGAACATTAAACATTTCCTTTGTAATCGCTTTTATTTTAAATAAAAAACTATAATTTATTAGTTTTTGATTTGAAGAAGAAGACAGCTGCTGTCTTCTTCTACGGCGTAGAAGAAGTTTCCCTGCCCGTCCCGCAGCTGTCATTTCACGAGCAGGAGCAGCTGATAGAGCTGTCATCTGATGGAGCACTGCAATTACAGTTCAAACGAAAGCCACTTGTGGATTTTTGGACCGAGTCACTGACATCATACACAGTCTTGGCAAAGCGAGCCTTGAGAGTTTTGATGCCCTTCGCCACAACTTATCTCTGCGAGGCTGGTTTCTCTGCTATGGCCGCAATTAAAACTAAACATCGGCAAAGACTGGATGTTGTTGAGAAGGAATTGAGGCTTAAACTGTCTTCCATTGCAAGTGCCAAGATGCAAGCCCACCCGTCGCATTAATATGGGTAAGTATTTGATATTATTGCTACACATATAGGCTTACTGGGAATACTAACACATTCTCCTCCCCGTCTCTCCCCCAGCCCCCTCTCTCCCGCTGCAGGCTGAGCGACTTTTGCGCCGGACTTGTAACAGTAACAGATGGATCCTCTTTTATCCTCTTTTAATTTATTTTATGTTTGAGCCTATACTCTTTGTTACTTAATTATTGTGTGGTTCGTGTGTAGGCTAATTTTATTTTCGCACTTGAAAAGTTTCAGATTGATCCTCGTTTTTATTTATTTGATCTATTTCGGAGCTTATTGTCTTTAATGTTGTGGATCGTTTGTAACGTCATTGCAATTTAATAAAATGTACTGTCGTTCTAATTTACATAACTGTTGTGTTATGATGATAATGATGCTAGCTCCACGGTCATTTAATAGGTCTTTGCTGCAATGTTTCTTTACGCGGCTGGAAATAAACGTGCTTTCTGTTACTGAGCCTGTGTCTGTCATTCGTCCTCTTAAAGTGGAAGCTCGTGCGTAGCTTTGTTGCATTATATTGAAACTTTGTTGATGTTGTTATTGTCATGCGTGTTCTGGTTATTTGCGCATGATTAAACATAAAACAAAGCTTTGTAGCGCTTTTTTTTTTTTTTTTAAGTGGGGATTGGGGGTGTGCCAACCCGGTTGGGACATAGAAGGGGGTGCGCAGGAAAAAAAGTTTGGGAACCGCTGCTATAGAGTGATGTGTAAAGCCCAGACAGATGGAGGTCACACCTGCACGGCCCCCTCCCACCAGTCCTACAACTGTGCGTTTCTCTGGGACAGGTCTGTAGGCACATCCTAGGACATCATTATCATTGACCACAAGTTTATTTAAACGTTATAATTTCTTTAACCTTTAGATGTCTCTTTTTCTCTAACCCCAGTAAGTGTGGGAAGAGGAATGTTTTTCCCTCTAAAGTTATAAATGGACACTACATTATTTTAATCACCTCAGAGAGAAATCTCATTATTCCACTGCCACAGAAATACAAGTGTACATTTCCATCAGCACATACAGCACTGAGCTGCAACACCAGACATTAACATATGATTAACCCTCTTCACTGAGCTCACACAAACCTCTCATGCTGACTGACTTGATCATGCACTGGTCCTGACCCAGACTTTCCCTGCCACGATCTTGGTCTGGACCTGGTCTCAGTCGCTAAAGGTTATGGTCTTGTCTCGCTCTTGGTCAAGTCTGGTCTTAGGCAGGATGTTCTCTACACAAGGGCTCGCTCTTCTGACATATTTCACTATTTGAAATGCCATCTGAAACATTCTTCATCATGAATAGAAGTAGTTCCAGTGAGGTCCTGTTCACAACCCAGGTGAACAGTGAATTGATTTCATTCTGCAATGGTCTTTAGCTGAGCTCAAACACAACCAAACACAAGATGACGGCTGTGACAGAGAGTACTTTGCACTGGTGCCCTCTTTAAGCCCATTTCTTCAAAGGTATTCAGAAAGAGTGAGGAAGTCAGGGCTCTGTGGTCAGAGTCATTTAAACTAAACATGCAACAATCAACATGTTTAAGTAAGGCATGTTCCAAATCAGTCTAGACAATGTTACGAGAATAAACAACATCAACTCAGCAGTTACCAGTGACCAGTCCTGGTGATTTTACTGAGACCCAGTGGACAGTGAGCCTTCCTGTTCTGTGTAAACAGACTAAAGTAAGAATAGCTCAGTGACTCACCTCAGACTGAGCGACACAAAGGCATTGAGCTGACAGAGGGAGGACCCGCCAAGAGTGAAATGAGCCGAGGAAGCACAGCCCTGACCTGAGCGCTGCATGTGTCCCGCCTCTGACAGATCAACAACACATGTCTGACCAGGGTATCTCCGCCTCATCGTCCAAATGTAACTCATCCATCAGTCGCAGTTCTGTCAAATATCAAGCACTTTCAAATGTCCCAGAAAGAAAGGTTTTAGGTGCATTTTCTTTCCATGTTTTGAAGTGAATTAAGTTTTCTGTGTCTTTTGGTTATATTCTTATTTTGTAGCAGAGACTGTTCAGTACAAGTTCTGGTCTTGCTGCTGTGTGGGCAGTTTTCTTAAGCACGTTATATATAATTTAACAAGACACTCAATCACTTCATGCTCCTGCTCATCTACTTTTCTACAAATGAAAATATCAAAATATGGTGTTAAACTGTATGAAAGTAGCTTTTTAGAAGGTTATTAAAGAAGTCAAGAAATCATAACATATTCAAGTTTGCACTACTTTTACTACTGCAGCCCCAAGTATTTTTTTTTTCACCATTCCTTTATTTTTACCAGTGTACCTGGAGGAAACTCGCATTTTCACTTTTTTACCCTTCTTTGCGCTGCCATTGTTTTTTTAATCTATTTTATATTTTATACTATATTTTTAAGTCTTGAAATGACTGATGACTGAACCATCACCGGTTTGCATTGTATTTAAAATCTCAAATATTTACCTAAAAAAATCATAAGTTTGTCAAAATGTTGTATAATGTAATTAAATGCAATTGTTCAGTCAGTCTGACAGTTCTGCTACATTCGCTGTACTTTGGAAACTCTAGCTCCATAAACTCAACAGGTAACTCAGATACAGACACTTTTATTTCACTAGTCGTCCCTAAAACCAAAAAGTCAGCTGAGAATACAAATTGGAAAAACATGTCTAAATATCAAAACATGTACATTTGAATGTGTTATCAGGGCCTGTTAAAAGAGAACTCTTCATACATAAAAGGTTAGAGGTAGACTGAACAGACAGACTTTGAACAGAGAGGTCAGTAGGATTGGTTAATATGGTCGTGAACCCTCAGTGGCGTGTTAGAGCTGAACACTCACCCCCCACTCGTAGTGTCCCTCTGTCACAGCCTCCTCAGGTCACGTGGATGTCCCCTAAAAAACATCTCCAAGCCTTGTTGAGTTCAAATCTTACATGTGGAACGTGGCTCAGACTTCCTCTTCTCAGAGTCCTCTGCACATGTTGCAATTTCCTTCACAAGGATCTTTTGAAAGCCAGAGCGTGTCCTAATCAGTTGAGCAACAGTTGGGAGGAGGGCATACCGGGATGTGGTCATGTGATTCACTCTCAGCACATACTTCAGGGCTGTGTTACAACATGTTTACAAGAAGGACAGTAGCTTATTGAGATGATTAAACTGATTTGTCAGATTTATTCATAAGTTTATGCTGGTTTATGAGTTCACACGTTCAGGGTCTGGGTTCTGTGTGGTTCATACTCTGTCTGACTGAGACCTCTGCTGGTCACAGTGTAGATAAACCCCTCACACTCATGGTGTCTGCTTGATTTTCTTCTTAATTGTAGCACTTGAAAAACATTTTTCCAAACATAGCGTCACATTCTCTTCAAATAATTTTGGAAAACTAGAAGCATTCTATTGTTGGTACTGAGCATTTAATAAAAATAGCTGCTTTTGAAAATAGTTACAATTGCAGAACCCACTTAACTCAACAAGTTTACTACAAAAAAGAACAACCGTAAGCATTATAATAACATTTCTGGCATAAATAGTCTGGGTCACAACGTTCATTTGGCATTTTTAAATATGGGTCCCCACAACTAAAGTTTGGGAAACACTGATAGTTTAGGAGCTAACAAAGTATACACTGGTGTAGCGCACTTCAACTCTGTTCAGTGTTACATAACAACTAGTGCTGGGCACTATAATGCATTATCGCGGTAATGCATTAATTAACGCTGACAATAATTTCATTGTGCATTAACGCAGCAGGCGTCATCACGCGTCATCACGCGTCATCACGCGTCATCACGCGTCTTAACCAATGAGAGCATTAGGGGTGGAGCTAAGACTGCCGCTCACAGGAATTGTCCTGGATTTATCCAAACATGCACAACAATACTAAATAACTTTCAATTCCACCAGTCTGTCTCTTTGTGTCAGCTCCTCCCCTTTCCTTCTCACAGATCCTCGCTGTGACAGATGCTCTGCTTGGGGCTGATTTAGTTCTCTTTAGCACCAGTGATCGAGATAACTTTTTTTTATTATTTTTTGCTAATAGTCAGAATGAAGCCAGTGTTTATAAGCCATTTATAACAAAAATGTAAGAAACCTAATAATTAGTGCAGACAAACTGAGCAGTGTGAATCTTCAGATTTTCTTTCTGATTCTGATTTTACTATCAAGGTAACAGATTAATAAACGTTAACTTTCTGTTGCTCAGAAGGTGTCTGTAATAATGTTCTGAGTATGGCTCTGGACTAACTCGTTTTTCTTAAACAAACTAGATAAAAGTTAATGTCCTGTGACAGCTTTGGTTATATCTTAAATTGATTAAATTAATGTTTAAGTTGAAATTTACCAGAAATATTTGACGGAAAAATCTGAATGCCATTCGTCATTTTGACGGATTATTCTGAGGGTGATCTATTGTAATTCCTACTCCTGACCAGTTGGTGGTGAATGTACAAATCAATCAGCAATTATCTTGAATCGTGTTGTCTTTGTCACGCTGCATTCAGTTGCAAAAAGGTCACGGCAGCTGAGTGTGAGTAGTTTTTTTGAAATAGTTCTAATATTGTTAATTAAAATAGTTCTGATATTGTTAATAAAGTTGAAAAAAGAGGACATGATTCAGTGGTGGATGAAGGAGGACAAACAGAGAACACTGAGCAGTCACCAACAGCTGTTATGGGACAATCAAGCAGCAAAAGTGTAGCAGCAGAGCGGGTTTTAGCCTTCAGAATCAAATTCAGACTGTAATAAGATAGATGGATTCGATTACGCACAGGCGAGCGCACGGTTTAGGTCAATGCGGACCAGGAGAAAAATTTGAGTTCAGGGCAGGCAGACAGATCTACTGAACAGCAATTGAATTAGTTTCAGTTCATTTTTGTTATTTCCTTTTTGTCGGAATCATATTGTATAATATAATGTGTTCTCTAGAGTTCAAGCACGAAATACAGTATCCCTCACCTTTTTGTGTATCTGTTGTTGTTCATAAATAAAACGAATAATCTGTCCTCTATGCTCGTCTTAAATTTTTTTTTAAATGTGTGACAAAAAGCCATTATAAGTCTTATTAAAGTATGAAAATTAAAAATGACAGGTAATAATAGACTAGGATGGAAATTTTACGACGGGTGAGAAAGTCTAGTGAGACCTCTGGTGGACACCTGGGCTATTTTGTCAGACCATGAGGACCCCCTTACGTGGGGTACGTGTCGATGAGTCTTCAAAAAGTAGTCATACAAAATGTATGACATCTGATTGGTGTATGTGACCCATAATGTCTGCTGGGATACTATAAAACAGAAATTACTTGTAACTTACTTATTACTGTAAAATCATAATATCAAACTGTAAAAAATCAAAAGTCTGAACCAACAAATTTATTGAGACTCTAAAGTGATTAAGAATGATGTAGTTATTTTGCTACTGACTGAAATACTGAGTATTTTGATTATATGACAGTCACTACATGACACAGGTCAGGGCTGTTCAACTTCAGAGGAATTATTGGACAGAAATAACAACAACAAAAAAGTGTCTGAGAACAAGTAATATCATTTATAGCCTTTTTGATTGTGGAATTACAGTGGCAAGAAAAAGTATGTAACCTATTTGGAATTTTATGGTTTTCTGAAAAAAATTATCTTAAAATGTGAACTGATCTTCATCTAAGTCAAAGGACTTGAGAAATATAATGTGTCTGAAAATAATTACACAAAAAAAACATCTTATTCTTTTATATCTTTATTGAGGTTAATGACCTCAAAAAAGCTAACTGGAGTCAGGTTTTAACACACCTGTATTCTTGTTAAGATAATACGTTTGGAAGTGTAGAATACAGCTACTTTGATTAAAACCCCTATCTCACTATATCTCACCAAATAGAGCTTTCAGAGGACCTACAATCAAGAATTGTTGCTTCACATAAAGCTGGAAAGGGTTACAAAGTTATTTCAAAGACATTCACTAGTCTACAGTTCGGCAAACAATCTACAAATGGAGACGCTTTGGAACTGTTGCTACTCTACTAAGAATTGGGCGCCCAGTCAAAATTACACCAAGAGCACAACAAAGACTCATCAATGAGGTAAAGAAACAACCCTGAATGACAGCCAAAGATTTGAAGGCATCATTTGAACACCACAAAAATAATGCTTACTAAAAATAACATTGCTGCACGCCTAAAGTTTGCAAAAGAGCACATTGACACTCTACTGTGGTATTGGCAAAATGTTTTGTGGACTGATGAAAGTAAGATTGAACTATTTGGAAAAAACACAAAGCTCTACATCTGGTGTAGAAAGGACACGGCATATCATCATGAAAACATCATCCCAACTGTAAAGTATGGAGGAGGAAACATCATGATTTGGGCCTGCTTTGCTGCATCAAGGCCTGGCCAGCTTCAATCATTGAGGGGAAGATGAATTCCCAAGTATATTAGACAATTCTTCAGGATAATGTGAGGATGTCTGTACGTCAGCTGAAACTATGTAGAAGGTGATGGAACAGGACAATGACCCAAAACACCTGAGCAAGTCCACAACAGAATGGCTTCAGAAAAACTAAATCCGCCTTTTGGAGTGTCAAAGTCAGAGCCCAGACCTCAACCCAATAGAGATGTTATGGATTTACTTGAAGAGGGCCATACACATGAGACGTCCAAAGAATATGACAGAGTTAAAGCAGTTCTGCAGGAAAAATGGGCTAAAATTTCTCCAACGATGTGCAGATCTGTTCCACAGCTACAGGAAGCGCCTGGTTGAGGTTATTGCTGCCAAGAGTAAGGGTCAACCAGTTATTCATTCTAAGGGTTCACTTACTTTTTCCACTGCCATTTTGTATTTTAAATGAATGTGTTCCATTAAGACTATGTGTAGTGGTGTAAAGTCTCAGGGCACCTGAGGTACTCCTTCTAGCTCCACCTTTCTCCAGCCCCTCTCATTAGGAAACTATTTAAAGCACCTGTTTTAAAAAGGCTTCCGGCTCAGCCGCTGCTTGTGCTCTGCTGCTGCTGGGTTTTCTGCAGTTTGGGTGCCATGTGCGCTGGTCTGAGGTTCCTATTAACTGTCACAGTGGTTGCTAGCCTGTTGTTGTTTTGTCTGTTGTTTGTTTCTGTTTGCTGCTGTTTGTTTTTGTTAGTTCCTGCCTGTGTTAACTCATTTGGTTTTCATTTTTGTCCTAGTTTGGCAAATACTGTTTGGTTGGTTGCAGTTTGTCTTATTTGCTTCATTTTTGTTACTGTGTTGTGGCGGCACAGTGGCAAAGTGGTTAGCACGCCTGCCTCACAGCAAGAAGGTCCTGGGTTCGATTCCCATCCAGGGCAGGGCCTTTCTGCCTCACAGCAAGAAGGTCCTGGGTTCGATTCCCATCCAGGGCAGGGCCTTTCTGTGTGGAGTTTGCATGTTCTCCCTGTGTCTGCGTAGGTTTCCTCTGGGTACTCCGGTTTCCCCTACCACTAAAAACATGTACAATATAGGACTACAGATGGAAATTAGCTGTTAAGCTATAATCTGGTACAAGCATCTCTGCTCCGGCTTAATGTAGACTGTACGCTGTCCTAAAGAAATAAACAAATCTAATAATAAAAATTTATTGTAGTTGTGATGTAACTGGGTTCACACTGTGGTTAACTAGTTTTTTATATTTTCTAGTGACGCTGGGAGTTTCCCTAGTGGTTGAGCTAGGCACATGGGTGAGGTCTCCCCACCTATGCATGCGAGTCAGTGCACTGGGTTACAAGTTTAGTCTGCACATTGTCTTTGCCGTGTCTGTGTCCACAAAGGGGTGGCACCCCTGGGCACCTCCTTAAAGTAGTCTGCTTACCACCGGTGGCCCCAGCTAGCTATCTTTTGTTTAACCTTTTTGATAGTCTCTGTATTTCTTTAACCAGTTTAGAATTAGGCCTGTTTTAACAACTTGTTTAGTTTTAGCATAGTCTTATGAAATAAAAGTATTTTTGGGTAATTGGTTTTGTTCTACTTCTTTTCAGTTTTTTAGAGAAAGTGCAAATAGTGTCATTTAAATCTATTTTAATAAATTATTTGGTTTTTGATTTGTGAAACACGTCTCTGTCCATTTTAAATCAGATATTGACCTGTGTGTCCTTTTTCTTTCCACAACTTCCGATGCTTACAATAGTTCCTGGTTCAAACCCCCAGGTGGCGTAGTTGAATTCACATTACATATTTTTTCTGTTAGACCATACATCACCCTACTCGCATCGCCACACATGAAAGATACATTTTTTTATGTAATTATGTTTGTCAATACCCTTGACTTAGATGAAGAACAGATCACCTCCTGGACCAGAACCAGTCTGGGTTCAAGAGCGGACATTCCACCGAAACTGCACTGCTCTCAGTCATCGAAGCCCTGAAACTGGCAAAGGCAACATCCATGTCATCTGTACTCATCTTACTGGATCTGTCTGCTGCTTTTGACACTGTTAATCATCACATCCTCCTGTCTTCTCTCAGTGCGAAGGGTGTCTCTGGAATGGCATTGCAATGGTTCAAGTCTTACCTCTTGGATAGGTCATTCAGAGTATCCTGGAGAAACAAGGTCTCTGAGCCCCAACATCTCAAGACAGGGGTGCCACAGGGCCAATGCTTGGACCGCTACTCTTTTCCATATACATGACATCCCTTGGCTCTGTCATTCAGAGCTTTTCCTATCACTGCTATGCGGATGACAATCAACTCCACTTGTCATTTCAACCTGAAATGCCTGAGTGACATCTCACTCAGGCATGCTGAAAAACCATCACCTGCAGCTAAACCATACCAAAAACAGAACTGCTTGTGATTCCGGCCAACCCAAAGAGCTACCACAGATCCATGTGCTCTGCAAATGAACAATGTCTGGTGGTACCATCCCACAAAGGAAAAAAATCACTCTCACGTACATTCTCTGGATCCGTCTTGATCCGATCTTTAAAAAACGCCTGAAAATACATCTCTTTCTTAATTCTAGTTCCTTTCTATCTATACCTTTTCTTCCAAAAAAAAAAATACTGTTACTGCTTTGTTTACTATGCAGACTAGTTTTTGGTGCACCTTGTGTTGTTAAAATTGCTTCGATTGTTTTCCTCACTTGTCGCTTTGGATCAAAGCGTCTGCTAAATGACTAAATGTAAATGTAAGCCAACACACATGGATCAATATTTGCTGTTTGATTCCCACCAACCATGCAGCACAAGCTGGGAGTCAATAGGACTCTTCAGCACAGAGCTCAAGAGGTGCCCACAACCTCAGAAGGCAAACGGAAAGAAGAACAACACATTCGTAAAGCCCTGAGAGACTGTGGATATTTCAGATGGACATTCAACAAAAACAAGAGGACACAGAAACTAAACAGACAGGAACCAGGGACAAAAGGGAAGGGTGCAGTTATCCTTTATGTGTCTGGTTTATCTGGACAAACTTAAAAGGATTTTCTACAAACACAACATTCTAGTCCACTTTAAACTTTAAACACTGTGTCAAAAACTGGTCACCATAAAGACAAGATCCCCTCTCACAAACAGAGTAATGTGGTTTATGCAGTTCAGTGAAGAGTGCGGGGACAGTTATGAGAAACAAATCAACAGCTTCACAAGAAGATGTATCAGAACAGATGAGCCAATCCTGGTGGATCTGGGTCTGCAGTCCACCTCCACCTCAAAGAGAAAGGACATCCTTTTGAGGACTGCAATGTCCGAATTTTGGCCAGAGAGGCCAGATGGTTCAAGAGAAGTGTGAAGGAAGCCAGCAGACTCACTCGCACTGGCTTGAACCTGGACACATGAAATGTGGGATGGATCCTCATGATCCGGGGGAGCTTTAGCCATAAGGTGGAGGGGTTGATGACACGCTGAATAATAAATGGTCTGGTAAACCTTGGAGCCTACTTGCGTGATTCCACCCTCAACGGAAGGTCCTTCCTTGGATAGCCACACTCTGCCCTTGATGATACCTTGGGGCTGGGGTTCGACGACGATTTGCCCCCGTCTCATAGCGGCTGAAAGCAGGGAAAAGAGCGACCCTGACCCTGACCCTGATTCTCTTGCACCGTCGGATGAATGCCTGGACCAAAGGAACCCCTGGATTCTTTATTCTGGTTGGGGAACAAGGGAGCCTGGAAGCCATAAGCACAATGAAGAGAGCCCCGTGGCTGGTGAGTGTGTTGTGTGCATACTCAATCCACAGCAGGTGGTCGGACCAAGACGAGAGCTCCTGCGAGGTGACGCAGCGCAGTCTCCAACTTCTGGTTCATCCTCTCTGTCTCGGTCCGCCACTGCCATCCGCACCAGGTCTAGTTACCACCCGGCACCCAGACTGTCCGCAGCCCCCACCTGTCTTGTAGAGGGCCATCCCGGGACATCCTGTCTGCCCCTGCATTAAGTGTCCCAGGCACATGCCGCGCCATGAAGGAGGCTAGATGTGTGTCCTCCCACAGTAGGGTCTCTGCCACCCTCCGGTGAAGAAGGGATGACCTGGTCCAGCTTTGAAATTGCCCCGCGGTCTAGGAGTGAGGAGACCTCTTCTTGAAGGTTCATGGCTGCTGCCCGAGTTGTGAGCTGTGTGCGAAGGACACCGCAGAAGGAAGGGGGAAGACGGGCCGACTGCAGGGCATAGCCCCTCCTCAACTGGGAGTCCAGTTGCCCTACCCTCTAGGGAGGGGGCCCTGCTGGGATTGTGTGAATGGCTGGGAGTAGGTCGCTGTCTGAGCTCGAACCCCCTTGGTCCCAAGGCCATGGAGGGGGGCGGACCCTAGCTCGCTCCCGGGATCCCACAGACACCTGTCTGCCACGGGTCGGGGCGCTCACGTCTTGGCTGGAGATGCGGAGAGAGCTGCTGGGATGTTATGGAGGCTGATTTCACCCGGTCTCAAAGAGACTGGATGTCAGGACCAAACACGGAGGAGTTGGAGAGCGGCAGACCGAGGATGCATCTCTGCTCTTGTTCCTTCAGGGAAGACAGGCCGAACCACAGGTGTCTGGCACCGAGCTGTGCCATTATTGGTGCGACCCATCCACGACGAATGATTGGATCCTCAGGAGAACAGCTGCTGTGGTCTGGACCTTGTCCATCTCTTGGGCTTGGAGCCCGCCAGGAAAGCCATGTTGCTAGCCAACGCCATCACCTGAGTGGCGTTAGCATAGCAGCAATCCAACAGCGACATTGTCAACCTGTCCTTCTCCGATGGTAGAGCCAGCTTACCGCTCGGCCAGGGGGTGGATGACAGGAGCAGGCACATCCTCATACCGTCTACGATGGGTGGAACGCCGGGAATATCTCCAGCCTCACATGTTGCAGTAGCCCAAATAACCCTGGTGAGGCCTCTTGCTGAAAGCAGGTTCTGCCACTCATGAGGGGGGCGGAGAACCCAGTGCAAGAGGAGGCAGCGTCCTTCCCGCGGCTCTCCCTGTCCTCGCTTCCCGCTGCCCAGTCTAGCAAAGGTGGGGCAGCGGAAGGGAACACAGCGATGGCTTTGACCGGCTGGTCGAGTGGAACAGAGAAACTGGACCCATGGACTGGAGGCATGCGGGGCAGGAAGCCCGCTCCAGCTGATGACGCCATCCAAGGCAGGTGAAGCAGCAGGAAAGGCAGAAGCGGGGGTGCCCAACACCAGTGGGTGACGAATCTCGGGCACAATCTATTCTTTTTTAATTCTTGTATAATCTTTGCTATTTTAGTGATCTCAGAGGAGCTTATATAGCCCTTGAGGTTGTGCCAGGACGTTGGCATGATTGGCGCAGTGAGTGCTTTGATCTGTCTCAGAGGGCTGGCTGGCGGCAGAAAGATAACCACTAGCGAAGCCCATAGGTGGGCGGAGCACACACAAAGTAGTTTATGTTCAGGTCTACTCTGGGGCGCCATGTTGCCTTGTATATTTTCCTGTCGTAAGTCAGTGGCCTTTAGGTGGTCATTTATAGCCCACCCGTATTTACATGGTGATGCCGTTCTATTGTAAATGTAGTGCATGTTATGTACCGCTATGTTAATTGAGAGTATTAAAAGACGTTACGTGGTCCTAGCGATGCCTCATTTGTGCCGCCATGTTGTATTTTTGGAGGCCAGTAGATGGCGCCAGTACCCCACCTATATCTTGAAATGTGCTTTACTCAGTCAGTGCATTACTGTTTAGGCAGATTCAATGTTTAAAGTCCATGCTCTGTAAGGTTGTATTAATAAAACTCTCATAGTCCAGTTTACATGTATTTTATTGTGTAAATTATGTTGACCAGTGGCGGCTACTTGCCTGTCAGAGAGGGGAAGCTCATTTTCGGCCTACATCATACAATTGTCTATTTATTTAAAAGTAAATTCTGCCCTACGTTCCTTTTCAAGAAAATGGTCTGTGACCCTGTCGTACCAACTAGGAGTCTTTTCAAGTGACTTGACCAGTGTCCCCTCAATGGCCAGCAGAGCTAGGCTGCGTAAATGGCCTTGGCCCATTGTGTTTCGGGTGTAGGACTTGAGTCGCTTTAAACAGGAGAAGCTCCTTTCTACACCTGCAGATGTAGCTCCAATTGTTGCCACTAATGAGAACAGTTTGTAAAGCTGAGGCATTGCACTGTCCAACTCCATGTCTTTAAGGAACACCAAGTAATCACACAGCTTTCCCCTGTTAAGAGAATCAGGGTCAGGGTCAGGGTCTTCACAGGGTCTTCACAGACATCTTCAACATCTCATTGAGACAAGCTTTGTCCCCACATGCTTCAAAGTAACCACTATCATTCCAGTCCCTAAGAAATCATCTCCATCCTGTTTCAACAACTACCGCCCAGTCGCACTTACCCCCATCCTTATGAAGTGCTTTGAACGGCTAGTCATGCACCACATTAAGTCTGTTCTCCCCCCCTCCCTGGACCCCTACCAATTTGCATATCGGTCAAAACGCTCGACCGACGACGCCATCGCCACTACTGTCCACTCTGCACTCACTCACCTGGAAAATAAGGACACTTATGTGAGAATGCTGTTCTTAGACTTTAGTTCAGCATTTAATACAATCATTCCTTCACAGCTCACCCATAAACTGTCACACCTGGGACTCAGCACATCGCTGTGTAACTGGCTGCTAGACTTCCTGACGGGAAGACCTCAGGCAGTTCGGGTCGGCAGTAACATATCCAGCTCCATCATTATGAACACTGGAGCCCCTCAGGATGTGTGCTGAGCCCCTCCTCTTCACTCTGCTAACATATGACTGTACACCCATACACACCAGCAATCTAATCATCAAGTTTGCGGATGACACGACTGTAGTTGGTCTCATCAGCAACAATGATGAGACAAACTTCAGGAGCGAGGTGAGCCGCCTGACCAGGTGGTGCGGTGACAACAATCTCTCTCTGAACGTGGAGAAGACGAAGGAGATTGTTGTCGACTTTAGGAGAATGCACACCCAGCATGCTCCTCTGACCATCAATGGTGTGACCGTGGAAAGGGTGAGGAGCACCAAATTTCTGGGGGTGCATATCACGGAAGACCTCTCCTGGACCGCCAATACCACAGCACTGACCAAGAAATCACAGCAGCAACTCTACTTCCTCCGTAAGCTGAGAAGAGCCGGTACCCCAGCCCCCATCATGTGCACCTTCTACAGGGGCACCATTGAGAGCATTCTGACCAGCTGCATCACGGTGTGGTATGGCGCCTGCAACGCATCCTGCCGGAAAGCGCTTCAACGCATAGTGAGAGCAGCTGAGAAGATTGTTGGTGTCTCTCTTCCCCCCCTCCAGGACATTTACAACACCCGCCTCAACCGGAAAGCCCTCGTCATTGCGTGCGACCCCACCCACCCATCGCACAGCCTTTTCAGTCTGCTGCGTCAGGGAAGAGACTACGCAGTCTCCAGGCAAGGACCAATAGACTTAAGGACAGCTTCATACTCCAAGCTGTCAGGACACTGAACTCCCTCCCGTCTCTGCCCCCTCTCCCCTTTTTTCCCCCACGCACCTGATCTCTGGATCACCCTCCCTCATTAGTTCTCCTCCATTTTTATCTACCTCATTATGTTGCTTCTCTTGCATTCACTCCTATAATTTATAACTGCACTGACCTCATATGACGTAATTATTAGGCCCGAGCCGGTGATGACCGGGAGGGCCTATTGTTTTTGCTCAGAATTTTTTTTTTTTTTTTTTTTTTTCCACCTATGATCCTAAATTTGACCCAGTGAACATGAACGAAAAGTCATTTTTATTGGTCCCAGCCTTCAAGCCCGGCGAAAAATTTATGTATTTGAAGTCGCCGAAAAAAAAATACGAAAAATGACTCAGTGGCGACCCTTACAAATTCAAAATACATTGGGCCTATGGAAAGTGAAAGTAACTTTTTTCCAACGTAGAAAAATGAAACTTGGTACATCCATAGGACACCTCAGGGCAAACAGAAAAGTCAATGACAGTCACACCCTAAACTCAACAGGAAGTCCGCCATGTGGGGTGAAACGCATGGCCACTAAAATCGCACCCCTTGCGCAAAAAGATGCAAATCATTGTGTTTTAATCTAAATGGCCCCAAATTTGGTGAGTATCATCTAGACACGTGTTCCAACCAAAGTTGTGACTTTGTTGTTGATATCTTATCGGGTATGGGTGTGGCAAGCCTGTAACGAGGTGGCCATTTTTGTGAAAATAAAATGTCTCTTAACTCTCAAACGCCTTCTCAGATCGAGTTGGACCCAAAAGGCGTTTGTGCACATTTATGACCTGAACACAAAGATATGTAAATAAAAGGGTTATCTTTAGAAATGGCTATCCAGCGCCCCCTACAAACTAATAATGGGACCCAAGAATTTAGTTTGTCATAGAGACATGAAATTTGGTACACACATCTCTTATGTCATGAGGAGCATAAAAGCCAATGACAACCACCCCCTATCTATAAATGTGTTGCCATAACGTCCCAAATATGTGGAAAAAGTCAATGGGAAGTGAAAATTTTAGTTTGTCGTAGGCAAATGAAACTTGGTACACACATCCAGCATGGGCTTATGAACAAAAAAGCCAATGGGGACCACACCCTATCACACACGGGAAGGTGGCCATTTTGAATTGAAAATATGAACCGACTTAAAATACACCTCTTTTTAAAAGAACTCAGAAAATAGCTGCTTCATTCCACAGACACCAAACTTGGGCAAAATGAGCTAAACACATGTATGTAAAAGAGACAAGTGTTTTTCTAGACTTTTTGCTCGAGTTATATTTTTTTATTATAATTCGGTATATATTTTTTATTATAATTTTTCTGCAAAATGATCCTCAATTTGACCCAGTAAACCAACAACTAAAAGTCATTTTTATTGGTCCCAGACTTCAAGCCCGGAAAAATTTATGTATTTGAAGTCCCGAAAAAAATACGAAAAATGACTCAGTGGCCCCTAGAAAAGTCAAAATACATTGGGCCTATGGAAAGTGAAAGTAACTTTTTCCAACGTAGAAAAATGAAACTTGGTACATCCATAGGACACCTCAGAACAAACAGAAAAGTCAATGACAGCCACACCTAAACTCAACAGGAAGTCCGCCATGTGGGGTGAAATGCGCGCCACTAAAATCGCACCTTGCGCAAAAGATGCAAATCATTGTGTTTTAATCTAAATGGCCCCAAATTTGGTGAGTATCATCTAGACACATGTGCCAACCAAAGTTGTGACTTTGTTGTTGATATCTTATCGGGTAGGGTGTGGCAGAAGCCTGCTTGAGGTGGCCATTTTTGTGAAAATAAACGTCTCTTAACTCTCAAGCGCCTTCTCGGATCGAGTTGGACCCAAAAAGGCGTTTGTGCACATTCATGACCTGAACACAAAAATATGTAAATAAAGGGTTATCTTTAGAAATGGCTCTCCAGCGCCCCTACAAACTTATAATGGGACCCAAGAATTTAGTTTGTCATAGAGACATGAAATTTGGTACACACATCTCTTATGTCATGAGGAGCATAAAAGCCAATGACAACCACCCCCTATCTATAAATGTGTTGCCATAGCAACGTCCTAAATATGTGGAAAAAGTCAATGGGGAGTGAAAATTTTAGTTTGTCGTAGGCAAATGAAACTTGGTACACACATCCAGTATGGGCTTATGAACAAAAAATCCAAAGGGGACCACACCCTATCACACACGGGAAGGCGGCCATTTTAAATTGAAGATGTGAACCGACTTAGAATACAACCTCTCTTTTAAAAAACAACAAAAAATAGCTGCTTCATTCCACAGACACCAAACTTGGGCAAAATGAGCTAAACACATGTGTGTAAAATAGACAGGCGCTTTTTCCTTGTGTTTTGCTCGAGTTATATTTTTTTTAATTATAATTTGGTATATTTTTTAGGCCCGAGCCGGTGATGACCGGGAGGGCCTAATGTTTTTGCTCGGATTTTTTTTTTTCTTTTCCACCTATAATCCTAAATTTGACCCAGTGAACATGCACTAAAGTCATTTTTATTGGTCCCAGACTTCAAGCTCGGCGAAAAATTTATGTATTTGAAGTCCCGAAAAAAATTACAAAAATGACTCAGTGGCGACCCTACAAAATCAAAATACATTGGGCCTATGGAAAGTGAAAGTAACTTTTTCCAACGTAGAAAAATGAAACTTGGTACATCCATAGGACACCTCAGGGCAAACAGAAAAGTCAATGACAGTCACACCTAAACTTAACAGGAAGTCCGCCATGTGGGGTGAAAGCGCGCCACTAAAATCGCACCCCTTGCACAGAAAGATGCAAATCATTGTGTTTTAATCTAAATGGCCCCAAATTTGGTGAGTATCATCTGACACGTGTGCCAACCAAAGTTGTGACTTTGTTGTTGATATCTTATCGGGTATGGGTGTGGCAAGCCTGTAACGAGGTGGCCATTTTTGTGAAAATAAAGCGTCTCTTAACTCTCAAACGCCTTCTCGGATCGAGTTGGACCCAAAAGGCGTTTGTGCACATTCATGACCTGAACAAAAATATATGTAAATAAAGGGTTATCTTTAGAAATGGCTCTCCAGCCCCCTACAAACTTATAATGGGACCCAAGAATTTAGATTGTCATAGAGACATGAAATTTGGTACACACATCTCTTATGTCATGACGAGCATAAAAGCCAATGACAACCACCCCCTATCTATAAATGTGTTGCCATAGCAACGTCCCAAATATTTGGAAAAAGTCAATGGGAAGTGAAGATTTTAGTTTGTCGTAGGCAAATGAAACTTGGTACACACATCCAGCATGGGCTTATGAACAAAAAAGCCAATGGGGACCATACCCTATCACACACGGTTGAAAATTTGGTCCGACTTAGAATACACCTCTTTTTTAAAAAACAACAAAAATAGCTGCTTCATTCCACAGACACCAAACTTGGGCAAAATGAGCTAAACACATGTATGTAAAATAGACAAGTGTTTTTCTAGACTTTTTGCTCGATTATATTTTAGGCCCGAGCATTGATGGCCGGGAGGGCCTATTGTTTTTTCGGATTTTTTTTTTTTTCTTTATTGGTCCCAGACTTCAAGCCCAGCGAAAATTTGATGTATTTGAAGTCGCCAAAAAAATACGAAAAATGACTCAGTGGCGACCCTACAAAATCAAAATACATTGGGCCTATGGAAAGTGAAAGTAACTTTTTCCAACGTAGAAAAATGAAACTTGGTACATCCATAGGACACCTCAGGGCAAACAGAAAAGTCAATGACAGTCACACCCTAAACTTAACAGGAAGTCCGCCATGTGGGGTGAAAGCGCGGCAACTAAAATCGCACCCCTTTGCGCAGAAAGATGCAAATCATTGTGTTTTAATCTAAATGGCCCCAAATTTGGTGAGTATCATCTAGACACGTGTGCCAACCAAAGTTGTGACTTTGTTTTGATATCTTAGGGTATGGGTGTGGCAAGCCTGTAACGAGGTGGCCATTTTTGTGAAAATAAACGTCTCTTAACTCTCAAACGCCTTCTCGGATCGAGTTGGACCCAAAAAGGCGTTTGTGCACATTCATGACCTGAACAAAAAATATGTAAATAAAAGGGTTATCTTTAGAAATGGCTCTCCAGCGCCCCTACAAACTTATAATGGACCCAAGAATTTAGTTTGTCATAGAGACATAAAATTTTGTACACACATCTCTTATGTCATGACGAGCATAAAAGCCAATGACAACCACCCCTATCTATAAATGTGTTGCCATAGCAACGTCCCAAAAATGTGAAAAAGTCAATGGGAAGTGAAATTTTTAGTTTGTTGTAGGCAAATAAAACTTGGTACACATCCACCATGGGCTTATGAACAAAAAGCCAATGGGGACCACACCCTATCACACACAGGAAGGCGGCCATTTTGAATTGAAAATGTGAACCGACTTAAAATACACCTCTTTTTAAAAGTACACAGAAAAAAGCTGCTTCATTCCACAGACACCAAACTTGGGCAAAATGAGCTAAACACATGTATGTAAAAGAGACAAGTGTTTTTCTAGACTTTTTGCTCGAGTTATATATTTTTATTATAATTCGGTATATATTTTTTATTATAATTTTTCTGCAAAATGATCCTCAATTTAACCCAGTAAACGAACAACTAAAAGTCATTTTTATTGGTCCCAGACTTCAAGCCCGGCAAAAATGTATGTATTTGAAGTCTCCGAAAAAAATACGAAAAATGACTCAGTGGCGGCCCCTAGAAAAGTCAAATACATTGGGCCTATGGAAAGTGAAAGTAACTTTTTCCAACGTAGAAAAATGAAACTTGGTATATCCATAGGACACCTCAGGGCAAACAGAAAAGTCAATGACAGTCACACCCTAAACTTAACAGGATGTCCGCCATGTGGGGTGAAAGGCGCGCCACTAAATTCGCACTTCGCAGAAAGATGCAAATCATTGTGTTTTAATCTAAATGGCCCCAAATTTGGTGAGTATCATCTAGACACATGTGCCAACCAAAGTTGTGACTTTGTTGTTGATATCTTATCGGGTATGGGTGTGGCAAGCCTGTAACGAGGTGGCCATTTTTGTGAAAATAAAACGTCTCTTAACTCTCAAACGGCTTCTCGGATCGAGTTGGACCCAAAAGGCGTTTGTGCACATTCATGACCTGAACACAAAAATATGTAAATAAAAGGGTTATCTTTAGAAATGGCTCTCCAGCGCCCCTACAAACTTATAATGGGACCCAAGAATTTAGTTTGTCATAGAGACATAAAATTTGGTACACACATCTCTTATGTCATGACGAGCATAAAAGCCAATGACAACCACCCCTATCTATAAATGTGTTGCCATAGCGTCCCAAATATTTGGAAAAGTCAATGGGAAGTGAAAATTTTTAGTTTGTCGTAGGCAAATGAAACTTGGTACACACATCCAGCATGGGCTTATGAACAAAAAGCCAATGGGGACCACACCTATCACACACGGGAAGGCGGCCATTTTGAATTGAAAATGTGAACCGACTTAAAATACACCTCTTTTTTAAAAGAACTCAGAAAATAGCTGCTTCATTCCACAGACACCAAACTTGGGCAAAATGAGCTAAACACATGTATGTAAAAGAGACAAGTGTTTTTCTAGACTTTTTTGCTCGAGTTATATTTTATTTTATTATAATTTGGTATATTTTTTTTTATTATAATTTTTCTGCAAAATGATCCTCAATTTGACCCAGTAAACGTGCAACTAAAAGTCATTTTATTGGTCCCAGACTTCAAGCTCGGCGAAAAATTTATGTATTTGAAGTCGCCGAAAAAAAAATATGAAAAATGACTCAGTGGCGACCCCTACAAAAGTCAAAATACATTGGGCCTATGGAAAGTGAAAGTAACTTTTTCCAACGTAGAAAAATGAAACTTGGTACATCCATAGAACACCTCAGGGTGAACAGAAAAATGTATTACAGCCATATCGTAAACTCAACAGGAAATCTACTATGTTGGGTGTATGCGTGACCACCTAAATTGCACCCCTTGTGTCTAAAGGCTTTTCATCTAAACAGCTCCAAATTTGGTGAGTATCATCTAGACACGTGTGCCAAAAAAAATTATCAATTTGTTTTTTGATAGATTTGTGGCTGTGTAATGAGTCTGTGAAGAGGCAGCCATTTCTTTGGGAAATAAATGCCATTTCCCAATTGCCAGGATCCTTCCTTTAGAGGAGGCCCCTCCAGAGCCAAGGCTAGAGTCTTAGAAAACTCCTCAGAATCCTTTTACCGTGAAGTCTACGCTTTAAAAAATGCACTCCTCAGAGTGCATGTCCACAGATCTCAAGGGAGCGAGGCCTTTATCGCCGCTTTTGCTCTTTTTTTTATAAATCCTAAATTTGACCCAGTGAACATGAAAGTCATTATATTGGTCCCAGACTTCAAGCTCGGCGAAAATTTATGTATTTGAAGTCGCCGAAAAAAATACGAAAAATGACTCAGTGGCGACCCCTACAAAATCAAAATACATTGGGCCTATGGAAAGTGAAAGTAACTTTTTTCCAACGTAGAAAAATGAAACTTGGTATATCCATAGGACACCTCAGGGCAAACAGAAAAGTCAATGACAGTCACACCTAAACTTAACAGGAAGTCCGCCATGTGGGGTGAAAGCGCGCCACTAAAATCGCACCCCTTGCGCAGAAAGATGCAAATCATTGTGTTTTAATCTAAATGGCCCCAAATTTGGTGAGTAGCATCTAGACACGTGTGCCAACCAAAGTTGTGACTTTGTTGTTGATATCTTATCGGGTATGGGTGTGGCAAGCCTGTAACGAGGTGGCCATTTTTGTGAAAATAAAACGTCTCTTAACTCTCAAACGCCTTCTCGGATCGAGTTGGACCCAAAAAGGCGTTTGTGCACATTCATGACCTGAACAAAAAATATGTAAATAAAGGGTTATCTTTAGAAATGGCTCTCCAGCGCCCCCTACAAACTTATAATGGACCCAAGAATTTAGTTTGTCATAGAGACATAAAATTTTGTACACACATCTCTTATGTCATGACGAGCATAAAAGCCAATGACAACCACCCCCTATCTATAAATGTGTTGCCATAGCAACGTCCCAAAAAATGTGAGAAAAGTCAATGGGAAGTGAAATTTTAGTTTGTTGTAGGCAAATAAAACTTGGTACACACATCCACCATGGGCTTATGAACAAAAAAGCCAATGGGGACCACACCTATCACACACAGGAAGGCGGCCATTTTGAATTGAAAATGTGAACCGACTTAAAATACACCTCTTTTTTAAAAGTACACAGAAAAAAGCTGCTTCATTCCACAGACACCAAACTTGGGCAAAATGAGCTAAACACATGTATGTAAATGAGACAAGTGTTTTTCTAGACTTTTTTGCTCGAGTTATATTTTTTTTTATTATAATTCGGTATATATTTTTTATTATAATTTTTCTGCAAAATGATCCTCAATTTAACCCAGTAAACAAACAACTAAAAGTCATTTTATTGGTCCCAGACTTCAAGCCCGGCAAAAAATTTATGTATTTGAAGTCCCTGAAAAACAAAATACGAGCAATGACTCAGTGGCGACCCCTACAAAAGTCAAAATACATTGGGCCTATGGAAAGTGAAAGTAACTTTTTTCCAACGTAGAAAAATGAAACTTGGTACATCCATAGGACACCTCAGGGCAAACAGAAAAGTCAATGACAGCTACACCTAAACTTAACAGGAAGTCCGCCATGTGGGGTGAAACGCGCGGCCACTAAAATCGCACCCCTTGCGCAGAAAGATGCAAATCATTGTGTTTTAATCTAAATGGCCCCAAATTTGGTGAGTAGCATCTAGACACGTGTGCCAACCAAGTTGTGACTTTGTTGTTGATATCTTATCGGGTATGGGTGTGGCAAGCCTGTAACGAGGTGGCCATTTTTGTGAAAATAAACGTCTCTTAACTCTCAAACGCCTTCTCGGATCGAGTTGGACCCAAAAGGCGTTTGTGCACATTCATGACCTGAACAAAAAATATGTAAATAAAAGGGTTATCTTTAGAAATGGCTCTCCAGCGCCCCTACAAACTTATAATGGACCCAAGAATTTAGTTTGTCATAGAGACATAAAATTTTGTACACACATCTCTTATGTCATGACGAGCATAAAAGCCAATGACAACCACTATCTATAAATGTGTTGCCATAGCAACGTCCCAAAAATGTGAGAAAAGTCAATGGGAAGTGAAATTTTTAGTTTGTTGTAGGCAAATAAAACTTGGTACACACATCCACCATGGGCTTATGAACAAAAAGCCAATGGGGACCACACCCTATCACACACAGGAAGGCGGCCATTTTGAATTGAAAATGTGAACCGACTTAAAATACACCTCTTTTTTAAAAGTACACAGAAAAAAGCTGCTTCATTCCACAGACACCAAACTTGGGCAAAATGAGCTAAACACATGTATGTAAATGAGACAAGTGTTTTCTAGACTTTTGCTCGAGTTATATTTTTTTATTATAATTCGGTATATATTTTTTATTATAATTTTTCTGCAAAATGATCCTCAATTTAACCCAGTAAACGAACAACTAAAAGTCATTTTTATTGGTCCCAGACTTCAAGCCCGGCAAAAAATTTATGTATTTGAAGTCCCTGAAAAACAAAATACGAGCAATGACTCAGTGGCGACCCCTACAAAAGTCAAAATACATTGGGCCTATGGAAAGTGAAAGTAACTTTTTTCCAACGTAGAAAAATGAAACTTGGTACATCCATAGGACACCTCAGGGCAAACAGAAAAGTCAATGACAGCTACACCCTAAACTTAACAGGAAGTCCGCCATGTGGGGTGAAAGCGCCACTAAAATCGCACTTGCGCAGAAAGATGCAAATCATTGTGTTTTAATCTAAATGGCCCCAAATTTGGTGAGTATCATCTAGACACGTGTGCCAACCAAAGTTGTGACTTTGTTGTTGATATCTTATCGGGTATGGGTGTGGCAAGCCTGTAACGAGGTGGCCATTTTTGTTAAAATAAAACGTCTCTTAACTCTCAAACGCCTTCTCGGATCGAGTTGGACCCAAAAAGGCGTTTGTGCAATTTTATGACCTGAACACAAAGATATGTAAATAAAAGGGTTATCTTTAGAAATGGCTCTCCAGCGCCCCCTACAAACTTATAATGGGACCCAAGAATTTAGTTTGTCATAGAGACATGAAATTTGGTACACACATCTCCTATGTCATGAGGAGCATAAAAGCCAATGACAACCACCCCCTATCTATAAATGTGTTGCCATAGCAACGTCCCAAATATGTGGAAAAAGTCAATGGGAAGTGAAAATTTTAGTTTGTCGTAGGCAAATGAAACTTGGTACACACAAATCTAGTATGGGCTTATGAACAAAAAAGCCAATGGGGACCACACCTTATCACACACGGGAAGGCGGCCATTTTGAATTAAAAATGTGAACCGACTTAAAATACACCTCTTTTTTAAAAGAACACAGAAAATAGCTGCTTCATTCCACAGACACCAAACTTGGGCAAAATGAGCTAAACACATGTGTGTAAAATAGACAGGCGTTTTTCTTGTCGTTTTTGCTCGAGTTATATTTTTTTTATTATAATTTGGTATATATTTTTTTATTATAATTTTTCTGAAAAATGATTTTCAATTTGACCCAGTAAACGTGCAACTAAAAGTCATTTGTATTGGTCCCAGACTTCAAGCCCGGCAAAAATGTATGTATTTGAAGTCCCCGAAAAAGAAATATGAAAAATGACTCAGTGGCGACCCCTAGAAAAGTCAAAATACATTGGTTCTATGGAAAATGAAAGTAAATTTTTCCAATGTAGAAATACAAAACTTGGTACATCCATAGGACACCTCAGGGCAAACAGAAAAGTTTATTACAGCCATACCGTAAACTCAACAGAAAATCTACTATGTTGGGTGGAATACATGACCACCTAAATCGTACACTTTGTGCTAAAGGGTTTTCATCTAAACAGCTCCAAATTTGCCTTAAAGCACAACATGCAATCCTCCGAATATATGTGTCCCCGCGGTCTCAAGGGAGGCGAGGGCCTTTATCGCCGCTTGCGGCTTTAATTTTTATTATAATTCGGTATATATTTTTTTATCATATTTTTTCTGCAAAATGATCCTCAATTTAACCCAGTAAACGTACAACTAAAAGTCATTTTTATTGGTCCCAGATTTCAAGCCCAGCGAAAAATTTATGTATTTGAAGTCCCCGAAAAAAAAATACGAAAAATGACTCAGTGGCGACCCCTAGAAAAGTCAAAATACATCGGGCCTATGGAAAGTGAAAGTAACTTTATTCCAATGTAGAAAAATGAAACTTGATACATCCATAGGACACCTCAGGGCAAACAGAAAAGTCAATGACAGCCACACCCTAAACTTAACAGGAAGTCCGCCATGTGGGGTGAAAGCGCACCACTAAATCATACCCCTTGCGCAGAAAGATGCAAATCATTGTGTTTTAATCTAAATGGCCCCAAATTTGGTGAGTATCATCTAGACACATGTGCCAACCAAAGTTGTAACTTTGTTGTTGATATCTTATCGGGTATGGGTGTGGCAAGCCTGTAACGAGGTGGCCATTTTTGTGAAAATAAAACGTCTCTTAACTCTCAAACGCCTTCTCGGATCGAGTTGGACCCAAAAAGGCGTTTGTGCACATTCATGACCTGAACAAAAAAATATGTAAATAAAAGGGTTATCTTTAGAAATGGCTCTCCAGCGCCCCTACAAACTTATAATGGGACCCAAGAATTTAGTTTGTCATAGAGACATAAAATTTGGTACACACATCTCTTATGTCATGAGGAGCATAAAAGCCAATGACAACCACCCCTATCTATAAATGTGTTGCCATAGTAACGTCCCAAAAATGTGAAAAAAGTCAATGGGAAGTGAAATTTTTAGTTTGTTGTAGGCAAATGAAACTTGGTACACACATCCAGCATGGGCTTATGAACAAAAAAGCCAATGGGGACCACACCCTATCACACACGGGAAGGCAGCCATTTTGAATTGAAAATGTAAACCGACTTAAAATACACCTCTTTTTTAAAAGTACACAGAAAAAAGCTGCTTCATTCCACAGACACCAAACTTGGGCAAAATGAGCTAAACACATGTGTGTAAAATAGACAGGCGTTTTTCTTGTCGTTTTTGCTCGAGTTATATATTTTTTTATTATAATTTGGTATATATTTTTTTTATTATAATTTTTCTGCAAAATGATTTTCAATTTGACCCAGTAAACGTGCAACTAAAAGTCATTTTTATTGGTCCCAGACTTCAAGCCCGGCAAAAATTTACGTATTTCAAGTCCCCGAAAAAAAAATATGAAAAATGACTCAGTGGCGACCCCTAGAAAAGTCAAAATAATTGGTTCTATGGAAAATGAAAGTAAATTTTTCCAATGTAGAAATACAAAACTTGGTACATCCATAGGACACCTTAGGGCAAACAGAAAAGTTTATTACAGCCATACCGTAAACTCAACAGAAAATCTACTATGTTGGGTGGAATACATGACCACCTAAATCGTACACTTTGTGCTAAAGGGTTTTCATCTAAACAGCTCCAAATTTGCTTTAAAGCACGACATGCAATCCTCCGAATATATGTGTCCCCGCGGTCTCAAGGGAGGCGAGGGCCTTTATCGCCGCTGCGGCTTTAATTATTATTATTATCACTATTGTTTGCACTATTTCTTATCGCACCTTATCTCATAATTCACATACTCATCTGTTGTGTTACTGTTAATTTGTTGTTGTTGTTAATTGTAGGCACCTAGGGTTAGAGAGTCACAGAATTTCAAATCTCTGTATGTACTGTATATATAGTAGAATTGACAATAAAGCTGACTTTGACTTTGACTTGACTTTGTTACCCTGCAAGTCCTGATCTGAATACAGGACTTGAAGTTCTGACCTCAGTCTTCCTGCATCAAAGTGATGGCCATAACTTTTCAGGACACTTTGGAAGGCCTCCTCTGGAAATACCTGTCTCATGTCATCAAATTTCCCTGGATTGACTAATTCTAAGAAGAGCATGCTTTCCAAATTTGAAAAACGTCGAGGAATCTGCTCCAAGATGTTATCAAGGATGGCCATGTACAGATTTCTGTATCGCACTTGGGGATCCTGCAATTGGGTCAGACGGCGCTTTCTCATGGGCTCATCTCGTGGGGCTGATATGAGATCTGCTGTTTTGGCATAAATGGCTTGGAAAGCCCCCTCTGACCTCTTCTCTTTGACAAATGCAAGAAGAGATTCAATTCTGTTCTTGCAGTAAAGAACATCCATCGCCCTCTGCTGGACAATATCAAAGACCACATCAGTCTCAGAGAAGATTTGTTCATATGTGTACAACATGAACACAAACTCAAAATCCTCCAGTTTCCTCACAAAGCCTTTGGCACAATCCAGCGTATCATCATCCATTGTTGTATCTGCAATGATGTTCTCAAATGTCTGCAGGAGGCCATCATAATTGTTTGCCACAGTGCTCACTATCCGTGATGTGAAATTCCATCGAGTAGGAGCGTTTCTGGGCAAACTTGAACAGCCTGCAGACTCCAGAAAAGATGTCCTCTTTGTGGATTTTGAAAAAAATGTGGCAAATCCAGAGAGTGATGCAAAAAATTCTGCACTCAGGCAAGCATTTAGCCCCTGTGACAGCACCAGATTCAGTCGGTGTGCATAGCAATGCACAAACATTGCACTGGGGCTATTGCTTTCACTTTGGCCTGCAGACCATTGAGATCTGAAGCCATGACAGCAGCCCCATCATAGGTCTGTGCCACAAGCTTGTCCTAAAAATTGGAGCCCTGCATGTTCTCATTTAATATTTCAAAAACGAACGGGGCATCTCGCCTTTGAAACATCAAAAATACAATAAAGCGCTCCTGAATTTTACCTGCACTATCCACATAGCGAACAATGACAGAGAGCTGGGCACGGCAGGATATATCAGTTGTTTCATCCACCTGCCATCCAAAAAAGGGAGCATCCTGAATTTCATCTCTGATCTGATCAGAAACGGTGGCTGCAAGAGCAGAGATCAAATAATTTTGAATAGTATGGGACATACCAGAAAACACAGTTGAGGACTCAAATTGTGTGGACAGGACAGAGTCATATTTAGCTAATGTTTCTGTGAACTCCCTGTAATTCCCCTTGTTGGATGATTCACTACTCTCATCATGTCCCCTAAATGACAGCTCTTGCCGGCCAAGCAAGGATGTCACATCAATAAGGAGGTTTAGGAAGGCCCTGTTTTGTTACTATTTCATTATGTTTAACCACTTGAATGCGAGCACCTTCATTTATTGCATGCTCAACCCTGATCCTGCCCATGCAACTTAATCTTGCACATGCACTCACATGTTCATTGCTCTTTTCATGTCTTTTATATGCCCTGTCAAAGTTAGACAGATCTCCAAACCCCACCTTTGACCAAACAACACATCCGTGAGATGGTTTCATCAAGAGGCATGGCCAGCAGTACATTTTATTTGTCACAGCACTTCCAGTCAGCCAGCTAACTTTGTCATACCAGGAGAGCTGAAAAGACCTGTTATTTTTTCCTATCTTTTGCACTAAATCAATCTTAGGTGTTGATCTGCCCTGCTGTTTAATTCTAAGTTTTTCCTCGTAAGGAACACTTTCAAATGGCTTCGCCAAAATCAGGTCGACGATATTAGCACCGTCTGCCATCGTGCGCAGTTTCACCCACAACGATAGCCTAGCCTACTAAGGTTATATGAATGAATAAATGAATGAAGGAATGAATGAATGAACAATCTAAAAAATAAAAATTTAACTCTGAAACAAGGAATGTGGTGTATAATTGTGTGAAATGTATGATGAAAATCAAGCAATTTCGCCAAGCAAATATCAAAGAAATATGTTGCAGCAGTTTTTATTTCGACTGAACTTGAGAAATCCGCGATGGGACTGAGCACGAATAGCTTCAGTGATTCCTTATAGTACAGAATCGCTGTCAGTCAAAAGGAGATGCAGTCTTTCGACAAGACCCTCCAATCATCACGCAGAAGCTCGGAGTCCGGACCAGCCCACTCCCCATTCACCTCCAGAGACGCTGAGTGTCCGTGGGCGGGACATAATCGCAGCGTTTATCCAATGACCGTCTAGTTTCGAAGCGCTGAAAAAAAACGTTCAAAGCAGCCCCATTGAAGTCAATGGACGCTGGGCTTCAATAGGGAAATGCACTGTGACGCTGCAGGAATGTATGAGAAGGAAATCGAGTCAGCCAACCTGCTATATGTAACTGATTCTGAACGAACTCGTCTTTGAGATGAACGTTTTCTAACGCATTTTTAGTCAATAAAATGTTAATACAATAGTATTACATGTTTGACCATTAATTTTGTGACATTATAAGGGAAGCCGAGCTTCCCTTGCAGTCTTAAAGAAATCGCCTCTGGTATACAAGTAAAGCCATGTTCTGTGGTGAAATGTGATATCCTTGTCTCCTTTAATACAATAATAAACCAAACTCAGACACACTAAAGAACTGGAAATCAGATACAGTACAGAAACAAGAACTCAGATACATTAATAGAAAACAGACAGACTACAACAAAAACACACGATTGGAATCGTTACACAACCTTGGCCAAGCTTTTACAGAAGGGCGTCCGCTCAAACAAAGTGAAGGATTCAAATCCGATTGGAACGTGGCTTTTATGTTGTTAAACCTGTAAGATACTTTGCCTAACATCTTTATATTATTTCTATTTTCATTAGAGCTATTGTTATTTTGTCTCTTCCTAATGATTGAGAGCTACTGTTATGTGACATTTGCTATGCTATTCCACTTGCTATGTTACTACTCAGTGAGGAGTGTTTGTTTCATTTACAGGCTTTAGGAGGTCAGATGGAGCGAGAACATTTAAACGTTTAAAAGTAAAAAGTATCTTTTTTGGGGGGGTGGGGGTTCTAATAGGATAGTAGATGGACAAGAAACAGGAGAGGGGAGTGACATTGGGCTAATGAACCAAGTAGAAATCAAACCTGGGTCTCCCAAGTACATTAGTACACTCTTTACCACCTTGGGACGCGTATAGTTAAGTTTAACTCTCTTAATTGTCCCCATTTATTTTCAATGGTAGTGTCTTAGAGTACTGATGCAATATATTTTTGTCCACTAGTGGGAAACTGGGGGCACTGTTTCCCCCTCTGCAGAAAGACTAAAGGCCAAAATAAGCTGCTGTCGAGATGTTTTTTTTTAAGTTTGTTAACCTCGACTACCGTAAGTCTTTCATTGACTTTAATTGAGTTAAATCGTTGTGGAGGTGTTCTGAAACAAGGCTCATGCCATTTTTGCTATATTGGGATGTTCAGCATCTGATTTCACATATAAGTAGTTTTCTGTTAATATACAGTCTATTTTGATAATGCTGTAATATGAATGTTAAAAAAAAAACAGATTTTAAGTTTTGAAAATATTTGAATGCATGAATAAATCCTAACCAACAAGTGTCAGCAAGTGTCAATTCTGACCCAGACCATACTGTGAAAGCATAAGATATGAACAGTATGTAAGGGTTACAAAAATTAAACTGTTCTAATTTGACTTTTGGATGTTTAGCTAAAATACTCCTTAGTGAAGAGGAGACAGGAACCAGACACCTTTCCTGCCCAGAGCCAGTAGGCTGTAAGGGCCAACGCCCTTCGATACAGTCCTTTAGTGTGGACGGGATATATCAGGCCAACGGGAGGTCAAGATAAACTTTATTGCCTCAAGGGGAAATTTGTCAGGTATGCCACACATACCTGTATATAATCAATATCAGACAAAAAGCTGTCCACAAAATGTACAGTGCACAAGAGTTTTTAATCTGGAAAAAGTTCTACAGTACAGTTTTCAATTCTAATATGTGCAAAAATATTAATTGTACAAATACAACAAGTAATGTTTAACAAATAAACTACTTTATAGAAGCAGCGAGATCTAAGATGAGTAACATATCAAACGTTGCATAAATGTGCATAGCAGTACTACTGAACTCTAAAAATAAGAACAGAACACAAAAGTAAGAGCTACAGGTGTTGGGAAGAAGGAGAGCTTGTTGCTATTTCTTTTCTATTGTGTGGCTCTGTAGCCTCTCCCTGAAGGTAACGACCCATATTCAGAGTTCAACCTGTGAGAGCGTCACTGATAATTCTCTTTGCCTGTGACTACTAATTTTTCATAGGTCGACTGCAGGGTTATGGTCTCTTCTGTCATTTACTGTCACAGCATGAACAGTGAGAGACAGGCCGTATCTGATGAAACTCATAAGAACAGTGTTATAAAATGTGGTTATTAGTTTTGCACACACACACCAAACAATCTCAGTCATCTTAGTATGTAGCATCTGTCCTTCAGTTTGGAAAATATAAAGGGTAATAGTGTTGTCACGATACTGGAATTTCTAACTTCGATACGATACCTTCAAAAATATCGATATTCGATACCATTTTCGATACCAAAGGAAAAACAACTGTCACAATATTATTTTTTTAAATTTTTTTATTTAAAGAGAAATATAAAATCAGCCAAGGTCCGCTTAGACCTTAGTTAACTTTCCTCACCGTGAGGGGTCCGGAAATTTTTAATAAAAGGATATGTGTTTGAATATAATTCTTTAAAGTAAAGTATCATTTATTCTACACCTACAGCCTCTTAAACAATATGGAAATGAATGTTGATAATCCACTGTTTTCTGTATTTTATTCTTTGGTTACATGAGGAGAATGTTTGAGTGTTTAGCTTTCGCAAAACACAGGTCACAGACAAAAGAAAAATACTACAAAATCAAAAGAAGCTAAAGCTAAAGCTCAGGACCTGGTGGTTTAATGACAACAGCCTGGAATCCTGCATATTATGCCTAGTACTCCTTCATGTGTGAGAACATTTTAAATACAAAATCATCAATTCAAGCCAAATTATTTTCTGATTAAAATAAACGTTCCCTCCCGTCCATAACGTCTGTGAATCTTTATGTTTTGCCAAGGCTTTTAAATTTTAGTTGTTTCTAACTCATTATCAGGCTACGCTAAACATGTTAAAATTTCCCGCTGCTCTGTCCGTAACCATAGTAACCTGAGGACCCGCGCGTGTTGACGTAGCTGTCCTAGAAGTGCAGGTTCAAAAATATGTTTTACACAATGCGCTTGTAATTATGAATACTGTCTTGCGGTCCAGATCGCGGTCCGCCTTTTGAAGACCCCTGATGTAGTGCACTTGTTCAAAGGCCTCTCAGATTGTCATACATTCAGAAACCAATAGTGCAAGTAATAAAAAAAAAAAAAAAAAAAAAAACTCGATATCGATACTCGGTATCAATACTCGGTATCGAAACTTCGGGAAATGAGTATCGTATCGCTTGAGATATTTCAGTATCGATATTTATCGAAATATCGATATTTTTGACAACACTAAAGGGTAAGCCTGTAACTGGCTACTGTGTAATAATATAATTTGACACATTATTAAATTACTGCACTGTCTAAATGTCCTGAAAACATACTTTCTGATATTTGTAATTTAGGTTAATATTAAATGTAAATTTGACATTTAAATATGAGTCAGACATTCTCTTGTTTTTTATAGATTTTATTTTTTTTAGATTTTATTTATTTTAGATTTTATTTTTATGTTTTATTTTATAAAGGTTGTCATACAAAATACTGTGTTAAGTGTTCAGTCGCCTATTTGTAGCCCACAAAGACAGGCATATTTTGTCAAATGTAAACTATTATGAATAAAAAGAACCACCAGTTTTACTTTAGTCTTAATCTTTGTTTTATTACATCCGTATGGACTGAATCCTCTGTGTGCTATAAATACTAAAGAAGGCTTAGGGTCTGTTGCCAGTTTCTGTGAGTCATAAATGCAGATTTTTTCAAGATTATAGGATTTTGTTGAAAAGATTCACACCAGTAGATGTCAGTGTTACTAAAAGAATGTACAGAGTATAATAGTATCAGCAGACAGAAAACCTGATCAGGGGCGCAACTACCCAGTGCTAGAGGGGTATGCAGCATTAATGACCCCCACACACACACACACACACAAAAAAACTGTCTCAAAATGACAAGCACTAACGTTATGATCAGATTCCAATAAAGAACTGAAAAGAAGAAAAAGAATCTCAATTTTTACAACAATTCTAAGCAGGAACCAGTTCTCAATGCCCAATACTTTCAAGTGGCTTTTGGATAGCTCAGCTGGTAAGGACAGGACTTTGCATGCTGCAGCTTATATTTTGCAGTTTTCAGCTCAGTAACCCCGGTTTTGCATATTAAGATAGCATTAATTTAAACCCCATTTGGCTGCTACATTCCCAGTGTTAGCAAACGCTAGGTTAGCTACTCTGTTAACATGAATTTTACAAGCCTCCAAGCACAGAGGTCTCACTTTAAATCCTACCTGTTGCCTGTTTATCAGTTGTCTCATAGACACGCCATCTACTTTTTTTAATTTATTTTTTTAAATACCATCGCTTTTGGCACCCCCCTATGCGCCGCATATCCTCCATACCCCCTTTTTGCGCCACTGGCCAAGATAATTCATCCACCTGACAGGTGTGATATCAGGATATCAGGATGCTGATTAGAAAGCATAATTATTGCACAGGTGGCCACAATAAAAGGCCACTCTAAAATGTGCAGTTTTACCGTATTGGGAAAGGGGGGGAGGGGTCTAAAAAAAACAGTCAATATAAAATGTGACCAACATATGCCTCATTTAGTGAAACACATCTTTGGTCAGGTTGATGATTGTGGTCTATGGAATGTTGGTCCACTCCAACAGCAAACTGCAGTCAGGTTGAGACCCCAATGAGGACAACGATGAGTTTTCCTAAAAACGGTTTCTGACAGTGCAAACTGATTGTTGCAGCAGCAGTCCGGGTGGCTGGGCTCTGAGGATCTTGGAAGTGAAGATGCTGGATGTGGAGGTCTTGGGCTGGTGTGGTTACACGTGGTCTGCGGTTTTGAGGCCAGTTGGATGTAAAGCCAAATTCTCTGAAACTTCTTTGGAGACGGCCCATAGAGAAGTGAACATTCAATTCACGGGCAAAAGTTGTGGTGGACATTCCTGCAGTCAGCATGACAACTGCACACTCCTGCAAAACTTGCAACATCTGTGGCATTGTTCTGTGTAATAAAACTGCACATTTTAACAGTGGCCTTTTATTCTGGCCAGCCTATTAGGGCGTTCACACTAAACGCAAATTGCGGAAATAAATCACAATATTTGCGCATACTTGGATGCTTGAACATTTTGAGTCTACTCACTTTATTCGCGCGTAAAATTCACTTAACACTTAACTTTGTAACACAAATTTGCCTCATGGGAGGGACTTCTGCCAGGCGGGTTGTCTTCCAGTCTGGTTGCAAAATGGCTGACATGGTTTTTGTTGAGAGATAAGCTGCGCTATATCTGTTGTGGAAGGCTGAAAAACAGTGTAGACCAGTGGCGATTCCTTTAAGACTGCAAGGGAAGCTCGGCTTCCCTTATAATGTCACAAAATTAATGGTCAAATATGTAATACTATTGTATTAACATTTTATTGACTAAAAATGCGTTAGAAAACGTTCATCTCAAAGACGAGTTCGTTCAGAATCAGTTACATATAGCAGGTCGGCTGACTCGATTTCCTTCTCATACATTCCCGCAGCGTCACAGTGCATTTCCCTATTGAAGCCCAGCGTCCATTGACTTCAATGGGGCTGCTTTGAACGTTTTTTTTCAGCGCTTCGAAACTAGACGGTCATTGGATAAACGCTGTGATTATGTCCCGCCCACGGACGCTCAGCGTCTCTGGGGGTGAATGGGGAGTGGGCTGGCCCGGACTCCGAGCTTCTGCGTGATGATTGGAGGGTCCTGTCGAAAGACTGCATCTCCTTTTGACTGACAGCGATTCTGTACTATAAGGAATCACTGAAGCTTTTCGCGCTCAGTCCCATCGCGGATTTCTCAAGTTCAGTCGAAATAAAAACTGCTGCAACCTATTTCTTTGATATTTGCTTGGCGAAATTGCTTGATTTTCATCATACATTTCACACAATTATGCACCACATTCCTTGTTTCAGTTTTACAGAGTTTAATTTTTTTTTTAGATCGTTCATTCATTCCTTCATTCATTCATTTATTCGTTCATATAACGTTAGTAGGCTAGGCTAGCGTCGTGGGTGAAACTGCGCACGATGGCAGACGGTGCTAATATTGTCGACCTTTTGAAAGTGTTCCTTACAAGGAAAAACTTAGAATTAAACAGCAGGGCAGATCAACACCTAAGATTGATTTAGTGCAAAAGATAGGAAAAAATAACAGGTCTTTTCAGCTCTCCTGGTATGACAAAGTTAGCTGGCTGACTGGAAGTGCTGTGACAAATAAAATGTACTACTGGCCATGCCTCTTGATGAAACCATCTCCTGGATGTGTTGTTTGGTCAAAGGTGGGGTTTGGAGATCTGTCTAACTTTGACAGGGCATATAAAAGACATGAAAAGAGCAATGAACATGTGAGTGCATGTGCAAGATTAAGTTGCATGGGCTGGATCAGGGTTTAGCATGCAATAAGCAGGGTTGAGCATGCAAAACATCCTTTTTTTGGATGGCAGGTGGATGTAACAACTGATATATCCTGCCGTGCCCAACTCTCTGTCATTGTTCGCTATGTGGATAGTGCAGGTAAAATTCAGGAGCGCTTTATTGTATTTTTTGATGTTTCGGGGGGGCGAGATGCCCAGTCCGTTTTTGAATATTAAATGAGAACATGCAGGGCTACAATTTTAAGGACAAGCTTGTGGCACAGACCTATGATGGGGCTGCTGTCATGGCTTCAGATCTCAATGGTCTGCAGGCCAAAGTGAAAGCAATAGCCCTCAGTGCAATGTTTGTGCAGGGGGCTAAATGCTTGCCTGAGTGCAGGATTTTTTTTGCATCACTCTTTGGATTTGCCACATTTATTTCAAAATCCACAAAGAGGACATCTTTTCTGGAGTCTGCAGGCTGTTCAAGGTTGCCCAGAAACGCTCCTACTCGATGGAATTTCACATCACGGATAGTGAGCACTGTGGCAAACTATTATGATGGCCTCCTGCAGACATTTGAGAACATCATTGCAGATACAACAATGGATGATGATACGCTGGATTGTGCCAAAGGCTTTGTGAGGAAACTGGAGGATTTTGAGTTTGTGTTCATGTTGTACACATATGAACAAATCTTCTCTGAGACTGATGTGGTCTTTGATATTGTCCAGCAGAGGGCGATGGATGTTCTTTACTGCAAGAACAGAATTGAAACTGTTCTTGCATTTGTCAAAGAGAAGAGGTCAGAGAGGGGCTTTCCAAGCCATTTATGCCAAAACAGCAGATCTCACATCAGACCCACGAGATGAGCCCATGAGAAAGCGCTGCCTGACCCAATTGCAGGATCCCCAAGTGCGATACAGAAATCTGTACATGGCCATCCTTGATAACATCTTGGAGCAGATTCCTCGACGTTTTTCAAATTTGAAAAGCATGCTCTTCTTAGAATTAGTCAATCCAGGGAAATTTGATGACATGAGACAGGTATTTCCAGAGGAGGCCTTCCAAAGTGTCCTGAAAAGTTATGGCCATCACTTTGATTCAGGAAGACTGAGGTCAGAACTTCAAGTCCTGTATTCAGATCAGGACTTGCAGGGTAACAGGGAAAGCTGTGTGATTACTTGGTGTTCCTTAAAGACATGGAGTTGGACAGTGCAATGCCTCAGCTTTACAAACTGTTCTCATTAGTGGCAACAATTGGAGCTACATCTGCAGGTGTAGAAAGGAGCTTCTCCTGTTTAAAGCGACTCAAGTCCTACACCCGAAACACAATGGGCCAATGCCGTTTAAGCAGCCTAGCTCTGCTGGCCATTGAGAGGACACTGGTCAAGTCACTTGAAAAGACTCCTAGTTGGTACGACAGGGTCACAGACCATTTTCTTGAAAAGGAACGTAGGGCAGAATTTAATTTTAAATAAATAGACAATTTTATGATGCAGAAAATGAGCTTCCCCTCTCTGACAGACCAGTAGCCGCCACTGTTGTTGAGCCATTGGGGGCCGTGTCTGGGTCCATCAGATCCTTTTACAGGCAATTACCTCACATTTCTCCTCATTCATCTTATCTTGCCCATGAGAAGCAGAGAACGATTTACCACAGCTACGTCGTAAACATGTAGGCACTAAAACATCCACTACTACTAGGACTCGCCTCAGTCTCCTCACTGCTCGTGGAACTACCCTGAGTCTTACGTGAAACAGACTCACCTTGAACCTGGGTTAAATACTGATAACTACAGCCAGGCTCATCGGAGACTGCATCTACCTCTTGTGTATTTTCAAGAGGAACACTGCTGTTGCCCAGAGTTGGTACGGGTCGGGTCTAGACACAGTAGCTGCTTTAAGAGGCTCACAAATGCCTTCCTGTCCTCTAACTCTATATCTGAGAGGTAAAGGGGGTGAGTTGAGAAAAACTCATCTATATTTCTGATCCCTGTAAGGTGGCAGTCTTCACATCCTGGCACCTCCCCAGTTACCAAAGAATATAATGTGGGTGTCATAAATCTCCAGTGAGAGGTGTCCGAGTGAGGAATTTGTCACTGAACAGACCTTTGTCAATTAAGTCATTTTCTGGCTGCCCCAAAAGATGTATAATTGATCTAAGATACTCATATTCACTTTTAATGGAAAAAGTGTGTGCCTAAGTAAAGAAAGGCCAAGCAGCAGCCCAAACCCCATATATCTATTGTCTATACCTAACTTCTTTTCACTGACCTTTAACGCTAACCCAAAGTCAATCATCTTAACGCTCATTGGGGTCTTGGTTTTGTCCACAAGCATGATGTTATCCGGTTTAAGATCAGCATGAACGACCCCAATGCCGCGGAGTGACTGCAAAGCCACAAGCATCTGAATGACCACCGGACGGATCTCATTCAGGGACAATGGCTGCCAGTTTCTCTGCTCCACAAAGTTCCAAAGGTTGCAGTCCAACAACTCCATTGCTACACGGGAGGACGTGCCAAATTGAAAATAATCATCAAAGTTGATAAACACTTTTAGGTCAAGATCAAGCTCCTTCAATGCCTTTAGCACTTAAACCTCCCTATCTGTTTCCCTGTCATTACTGATATAACTTATTTTAACAGCCACCACCTCTAATGTTTCAGTGTTCACGCATTTGACAACTTTGCCGTATGCCCCTTTGCCCAAAATGTCCAACACTTTGTATTGTGTGGAGGGCAGAATATCATTTCTTTCGAAATCTTCAAATGAAGAATTTGAGCTCGACGAGCCAGTAGACATATGTTGCCTTATCGGATTTTCAATGACAATTCGAGTTGAAAAATTCTTTGTGTCTGCAAATACTACCTACCTTGGCCAGATTACTTACGCAGTAAATTTAGAGATAATATCTGACCTTATTCTCAACAGTGACTTGTGTTCTATTAAATTCAACGAACCATTGAGAGGAAAGTGAATGACAACTATTTCATTTATGACAACAACATTTATCTGGAATAGCAAGAAGATGGGGCTTGGATCTTTTTGTAGTGTAGTGTGAGCTATTTATTTAAAAGATGTGTCATAACATGAACAAATAAGGCCAGCTGCAAAATAACAACATAACATTTTTTAATTAATTCTATATGACCAGTAATATAACAAAAGAGTGGATAGTACCCAAGCGTCTCCCATGGAACCTCCTAAATGGTCCTCTCGTAAAGGGGGCCGCCATATGGCGAAATACAGCAATATACCGCCATCCACCAGAGGGCAGGCTCTAAAAGCAGAAATATAAAGAAAAACCCAATGGCGACATTACAAGTGTAAAATCAATGTTTACAGCCTGATACAAAAGATGGCTCCGGTCTCTAGAGCTAAGTTTTTACTACGTGACAACTCTGGGTGGGTTGATTATTACGTTTGTTTATGCTATCTGAAAACTATTGTTTTACTGTGGAGTAAAAGCCAAAAAGCCTGGATGTAACTGCCTTTCGTAATGACGATATCGATGAAATGGGGACCAATGGGCGGATAACATCCATATTTTTACAATCTATGATAGCCCCCACCGCTCCTGTTGACACATTAGCATCTGCTACCTGTCACCTCAATCAAATTTAATCCCCTCCTTCCAAAAAATGGCCAAACGAAAGAGGGAAAACAGGAGCTTTCAAGAAAGGTTGGAGGTAGATTATATGTTCATCAATGTAAAAGACAGTTTGTCTTGTGTGTGGAGCACACATACAGGAGACACAGACGAACAGCTTCATTCAGTCCTGAGGATTTCCTCAGCTCAGAGCCTGACCCCAGACTTGCATCTAAGAAGAGATGCCAAGTATCTGCTTTGGACCCATGTGCATCAGAGTAAATCACAGTCTAGCAAACTGAGCTTGGATGTTTTCTTTATGACTTTTGACTGTTCATAGTTGAAAGATTGGATTTTCATTGAAGCAAGTTGTTATTTTTGACTGGTTGTTGGCTTGTGAAAAAAAAAACATTTAAAAGGAGTTCAAAAGCTACAGATAGACTATAGACATTATTTAAAGTTAATAAAAAGTAAGCTATTATTAACTTTAAATAATGTCTATAGTCTATATTTGTTTTGTTTGTTAAATCCAGAGCAACCATAATATAAAATTAAAGCCGCAAGCGGCGATAAAGGCCCTCGCCTCCCTTGTAGTGATGGGAAGTTCAGTTCATTTTACTGACTCAGTTCTTTAAGTCTCGTTCAGCAAAATGAACAAATCTTTTTTCAAGTCATTTCGTTCATTTCGTTCATTTCAGCAGAATCGAATTAAAATGTTGCATATTACAATTTTTAATACATTTAGTACTTTTGGAATAAAAACTATAATAACTATAAGCTAATGCATTTATGGACAAACTTTGAAAAATAAATTATAAATTAATTGCAGCTTACTTCAGGCAGAGAGTTCAACTCACCTCTTAATCCAAATAGTTGTTTTCCTTTGTCACTTCATATTTAGCTTAGCATTAATTCCGTCAACATGTCTGGTCTGGGCCGTGACAGCCTTATGTAGCTGTAGCTAATACATCCGTCCGTCCGGAAACAGAAAGGACTCATTCATCTCCCGAGTCGTTCGTTCGTTCGTTCGTTCGTTCACCAAGTCCCAGTCCCATAGAGAATGCAGTTACCGGAAACAGAAAGGAACGAACGAACGAACGACTCGGGAGATGAACAGTTCCTTTCTGTTTCCGGTAACTGCATACTCTTTCTCTATGGGACTGGGACTTGGTGAACGAACGAACGAACGAACGACTCGGGAGATGAATGAGTCCTTTCTGTTTCCTGTATGAGACGTGGTGCAATGCGCATGCGCGGGTCTACACAAAAATGAACGACTCGCTCTCTGAGATGACTAGTCGTTCCCGAGTCATATTAAAGACTCGTTCAAAAAGAACGAATCGTTCATGAACGACTCATCACTACTCCCTTGAGACCGCGGGGACACATGCACTCGGAGGATTGCATTTCATGCTTTAAAGTGTAAACTTCACGGTAATGTCAAATAACCGGGCCTGTGCTACTGCTGGGGCCTGCTACACCACCTTGTAATTTAGAGTTAAAGGTCTCCACAATCCCTGGTTTTCCTGGGAGCTGTCTGAACCTTTGAAAATAATAGATTATGCTTGGGCTAAGGCGAGAAAAACAAAGTACTGGCTGGAGATTTGAGATGACTCAGGAATCGCTGCACCCCCCTGTTTAAAAAGGCAAAATGTAAATATAACTTGTCTAAAAGTACAAGGCTACAAGTTCCTAAGGATTCTGAGGAGTTATCTAATGGCGCTTTTCCACTACACAGTACCAGCTCGACTCGCCTCGACTCGGCTCGCCTTTGTTTGGTTTTCCACTGCGTAAAAGTTGTACCTGTACCTGCTTCCTGGTACTTTTTTTCGTATCACCTCCGGCGAGGTTCTAAGCGGGCTGAGGCGATACTAAATTGTGACGTGAACACACGACAGACTGCTGATTGGCCAGAGAGAATCGTCACTGTTCACTGCGTCATCATTGCACGCGCCAGACGGAGTATCCTGAATAACCCCGCCATTTTTAAATAGTTTGGCCAGAGATTGCGTGATAATTTACCCAGTCCCAGACTTTAGTATTATGGCAAGATGAGAAACAGCCACATCCCGAGGATAAAAAAAAACATAGACTCGATTTCCTCCATTGTTCTATGTGTGTGAGTAGCGGGTGTGTGTCACGTAGAAGATTACGTCACGACAGGTTCTTGCGGCGTCGCTATGACGACTAGGTACTATTGTGGAGGTACTATCTGCAATGAAAAACGGAGCGAAAAGCGAGCCGAGGCGAGTCGAGGCGAGCTGATACTGGTAGTGGAAAAGCGCCATAAGACTCTAGCCTTGGCTCTGGAGGGGCCTCCTCTAAAGGAAGGATCCTGGCAATTGGGAAATGGCATTTATTCCCCAAAGAAAAGGTTGCCTCTTCACAGACTCATTACGACCACAGCCACAAATATATCAAAAAACAAATTGATAATTTTTTTGGCACATGTGTCTAGATGATACTCACCAAATTTGGAGCTGTTTAGATGAAAAGCCTTTAGACACAAGGGGTGCGATTTAGGTGGTCACGCATTCCACCCAACATAGTAGATTTCCTGTTGAGTTTACGATATGGCTGTAATAAACTTTTCTGTTTGCCCTGAGGTGTTCTATGGATGTACCAAGTTTCATTTTTCTACATTGGAAAAATTTACTTTCATTTTCCATAGGCCCAATGTATTTTGACTTTTGTAGGGGTCGCCACTGAGTCATTTTTCGTATTTTTTTTTCGGCGACTTCAAATACATAAATTTTTCGCCGGGCTTGAAGTCTGGGACCAATACAAATGACTTTTAGTTGCATGTTTACTGGGTCAAATTGAGGATCATTTTACAGAAAAATTATACTAAAAAAAAATATACCAAATTATAATAAAAAAATATATAACTCGAGCAAAAACGTCAAGAAAAACACCTGTCTATTTTATATACATGTGTTTAGCTCATTTTGCCCAAGTTTGGTGTCTGTGAAATGAAGCAGCTATTCTCTGTGTTCTTTTAAAAAAGAGGTGTATTCTAAGTCAGTTCACATTTTCAATTCAAAATGGCCGCCTTCCCGTGTGTGATAGGGTGTGGTCCCCATTGGCTTTTTTGTTCATAAGCCTATACTGGATGTGTGTACCAATTTTCATTTGCCTACGACAAACTAAGATTTTCACTTCCCATTGACTTTTTCCACATAGTTGGGACGTTGCTATGGCAACACATTTATAGATAGGGGGTGGCTGTCATTGGCTTTTATGCTCGTCATGACATAAGAGATGTGTGTACCAAATTTCATGTCTCTATGACAAACTAAATTCTTGGGTCCCATTATAAGTTTGTAGGGGGCGCTGGAGAGCCATTTCTAAAGATAACCCTTTTATTTACATATTTTTTTGTTCAGGTCATGAATGTGCACAAACGCCTTTTTGGGTCCAACTCGATCCGAGAAGGCGTTTGAGAGTTAAGATACATTTTATTTTCACAAAAATGGCCACCTCGTTACAGGCTTGCCACACCCATACCCGATAAAATATCATAAACAAAGTCACAACTTTGGTTGGCACACATGTCTAGATGATACTCACCAAATTTGGGGCCATTTAGACTAAAACACAAGGATTTGCATCTTTTTGCGCAAGGGGTGCGATTTTAGTGGCAGCGCATTTCACCCCACATGGCGGACTTCCTGTTAAGTTTAGGGTGTGACTGTCATTGACTTTGAAAAAAAGTTACTTTCACTTTCCATAGGCCCAATGTATTTTGACTTTTCTAGGGGCCACTGAGTCATTTTTGTATTTTTTTCGGGGACTTCAAATACTTAAATTTTTCGCCGAGCTTGAAAAATTGGACCAATAAAAATGACTTTTCGTGCATGTTCACTGGGTCAAATTTATGATCATTTTGCAGAAGAAGAAAGATAAAAAAAAAAAAAAATTCGAGCAAAAACAATAGGCCCTCCCGGTCATCACCGGCTCGGGCCTAATAAAGAAATAAAGTATAAAAAAAACAGTTAAATTGGTTACACCAATCTTAAAGGTTTGTAGAGGTGTTTTATTTAAAAAATAAATTATTTGAAAAAGTTAATAAGAAATAAGTAAATAAAAGGTACTTGTTAAAGTTTAAGAGCATATGCCCAGTTGCTCATTGGGTTTTAATCACTGTGTGGTACTCCTTTTAAAAAATCTTTTGGGAAGATTTAGTGATTGGAATGTTTTGGATTATTAATAATTGTGAGAACTAGGAGGACAAACACAATAGTCTATCCTTTTGAACATAATTGAATTATTCTTTTTTTGCCAAACCCTTAGAGGTGTTCATGGAGAACACCGCATCAAATCTTTGGAACATAAAGATAAAAGGTTTAAATGTTACTTTTAGCATTTTTTTTATGAACACGAATGACTATTGTTGATTGCAATTTTGGTGAATTTTAATAAATAAAGAGAGACACGTTAATTTGATTTTACAACTTGATGTTTAAGTTTCTGTTTAACATTGAGTGAGGTGAATTCTTTATGTGAAATCTGAATGCCAAATTAGTGGAAACGTGAAAATAGTAATTGATAAAGCGTTTTGGTGAATATGTTACTGTTGAGATTGATGTGGGAAAAATGGTTTATTGTATTTATTGAGCACCTGGTGGTAAAACTGAGTTTTACAGAGACAGTATAGAACAAATCTATACTGAACAAAATCTTAAAGATATATTCATGTGTGGGGATTTAAAAAGTAAAAAAGCAAAATTTACACAGAGCTTTGTTGATTTTATGTGGCTCCCACCTGGCGTGGGATTTGAGCGTACACCCATGTTTTTATTGACAAATGCCAATGATTGCATGGAAATGGTTGTACACTCAAAATGAAGCTCCTTTGATAAATGAGGGCCTGTGGCTGCAGCAGAGACACACAGAAGGCAGCACATGATACACCAGAACATTATTCCATCTGCCTCCCTCCCAGACGAGCTCAATCACTTTTATGCTCGTTTTGATAAAAATAATAAGGAGATCTCACTCAAAACTGAGCATCAACCCAGTGAACTGCCTCTCACACTCTCCACATCAGATGTTTACTCCACTCTGCGTAAAGTGAATGGACGGAAAGCAGCTGGCCCTGACGAAATACCTGGTCGTGTGCTTAAAGCCTGTGCGTAGCAGCTGGCTGAGGTCTTCACAGACATTTTCAATCTGTCCCTGGCCCAAACAACTGTCCCCACTTGCTTCAAAACCTCCACCATCGTGCCTGTACCGAAGCACTCCACTGCCTCGGTCCCTAACGACTTCCGTCCTGTTGCACTCAACCCCATCATTGCCAAGTGCTTTGAGAAACTGGTCGCATCCCACTTAAAATCCTGTCTCCCTGCTACATTAGACCCATTCCAATTTGCCTATCGCAACAATAGGTCAACTGAGGACGCCATCTCAACGGCACTTCACTCTGCCCTCTGCCCTAAGAACACGCATGTGAGATTGCTGTTCATAGATTTCAGTTCTGCATATAATACGGTAATCCCCTCCAAGCTGATCTCCAAGCTCAGCCATCTTGGAATCAGCACGCCCATCTGCAACTGGATTCTAGATTTTCTGACTAACAGACCTCAGTCTGTTAAGTTAGATAACCTCTCCTCCTCCATCATCACCCTGAACACTGGAGTGCCACAAGGCTGCGTACTTAGCCCTCTCCTGTACTCCCTATTCACCCATGACTCTGTTCCTGTTTATGGCTCCAACACCGTAATCAAATTTGCAGATGACACCACGGTGGTAGGTCTGATCAAGGATGACGATGAGTCAGCCTACAGGGATGAGGTGCAGCACCTGGCTGTGTGGTGTGCCACCAACAACCTGGAACTAAACACCCAGAAGACAAAAGAGATTATTGTAGACTTTAGGCGGACTAGGAATCATGCACACACACCCATCTACATCAACGGAGCTGCAGTGGAGCGTGTGTCCAGTTTCAAGTTTCTTGGCATCCACATCTCAGATGACCTCACCTGGTCCCTAAACACCTCCACCCTGGTCAAAAAGGCTCAGCAGCACCTTTACTTCTTACGGAGCCTTAAAAAAGTTCACCTCAGTCCCAGGACCCTTCCTGAATTCTACCGATGTACCATTGAGAGCATACTCACAAACTGCATCTCAGTGTGGTACAGCAATTGCTCTGCATCTGACCGCAAGGCACTCCAACGGGTGGTGAAAACTGCTCAACGGATCACCGGCACCCAGTTAACCTCCATCGAGAACATTTATCAGAAGCGCTGTCTGGGCAGGGCAAGAAACATCATCAAGGATGCCTCTCACCCTAACCATGGACTTTTCACCCTCCTTCCATCCGGCAGGCGTTACAGGAGCCTACGCTCTCGAACAAGTAGGCTCAGGAAGAGCTTCTTTCCTGGGGCTGTGATACTCCTGAACGCCGCACCACCAATCTAACCTGCACCTGCTCTTTTACTGCACTGGTCACAGTACTTTACATACATGTATTGCACTACTCATATTTTGCACAGACTTTATGTATATAAAACACTATATTCTTGCACTTCTGGTTAGATGCTAACTGCATTTCATTAGCTCTGTACTTGTACTCTGCATAATGACAATAAAGTTGAATCTAATCTAATCTAATCTCTCTGACATGGGCCTCAAACAGGTGAACACTTAATTTAAGACGGGTCTGACTGTGTTATGAACTAATAACTTATGGCTCAGTGATTAAGACAGGACAACAGCCTCTGTTTAAATGATGTTGAGCCTCTTTGCTAACACAGATTACTGCTCACATTCTCTCTGTTCTCCACTGGGGACGGGACATTTACGTGACTTTTTGTCTGATTTGAAGAGAGTAAAGCTCAGCCTCAGACACAGACATGTTTTTGTTGTGTGCTCATTAAGTCCCACTTGTTAATTCCGAGACTCGGCCCGGGACTGGTCTGTGCAGCAGGAGAGACACAGACAGTGAGTGAGTGAAAGGCTTTTGCTGAAGTGGATTTAATTCACTATTTCCTTTGTGCAAAGTTTAAAATTGCTGATATTGTGCACACTCCTGAACTGACTTTGTGACAGTGACAGGAGGGAGGTGTGTGTTTTGTTCCGAGGCTGTCATGAGGAGCGTTAGTTTTGAGTCCCGGTGGGGGGCCAGATGGAAAACTGTGGGGGGTCGGATGTGGCTCCTGATCCACCAGTTGATGATCAATGCTGTAGATAAAACACATGCTTTACCAATTTTAGTTGTAATAATTTGTGAATTGGTGTTTTTGATTCATTTGTAGCATAGCTGCCAACAGAATACTGTCCGTTTCCCACTTACAAAGACAGTCTTCCAGGCACAATGATACGCAGTACTTATAATAAATAACATGGGCACAACATTGACTGATACATTGTGCACAGTTGAGTTAATGTGCAGTATATGGACAGTGCTACATCAGTGGACTCAAAAGTTCTGTATAATGCAACCCTGTAAAACAGGTGGTCTTAGAGACCCTCCCTCTCACAGCTCAGACTGTTCTGATTGGTTAGGTGACTCTTTTGTGATTGGGATTTACATTGCAGCAGGAATAGCAGTTACTGACCAAAGTTTATGTAGAAACCTGCCCACCCTTGACTTCAGAAAAGTTCAGAAATAAAAACATTTGCGTACTCTAAAAAGGTTTCATTGTAGGTTTCTACACATGAGGTCACAGTTTATTAGTCTGATTATTCTACCGTTGATAATACAGTACAAAGGTGTGTTTTGACATTCAACATTTACAGAAAAAGGTGGTTTCACATAAACGGATTTACATTAACAATACCATTCTTTGGTATAGCTGCACTAATGCTCTTCAACTATAATGCCCAGTTCAGTCAAAGGGAGTTTGAGGAATTTTTGCACAGTCTGTAAAGTATATTGTCTGTTGTGTTTGTGTTAGAAGGTGCTGTTCTGTCGAGCCAGGATGTAATCCAGCTTATGTTTGCGTTTAGGCTTGAGGAAGACGTAGATGAAGACCGAGACCACAATGAAGAAGCAGGACAGGGCAACAGCAGCCACCACCAGCCAAGTGAACATGGAGTCTGCGGAGATATAAAAATCATCCCAAACATTATGAACATTTCATTCACTTCAAAAAACGTAGGGAGTTATAAGGAGCAAAACGTTTCAGTCTACCCTCAACAGTCTGAAACTGGAAACAAGTACATGATAAAAAGATGCAGAAGTTTAGTGCATACATTAAATAAGTTAATCTCTGTGGCACTGGTTTATTAATGCAAACCTCTTCATTTCTGCTCCACTGATGCTCTTTCTTCAAAAAGGATTAAGATTTAGGACAATATTTTGATTTCATTTGCCAAAATTATTTCCCCTCTATGAATGCTTTTCAAACCTTTTGGTTGTCAGAGGTGTCAGTTGTGAACATGTGCCATGCGATTACCCCCTCTGTCCAGTCATCATTGGGAGACATGGTTGCCTGCACCCTTTGCTCTATACATACATATATATACATATACACATACATATGGTAAATGGTAAATGGTATGCATTTATATAGCGCATTTTTGCACCCTTCTCAGGCACCCAAAGCACTTTACATCGTGCTTCCACTCACCCCATTCACACACATTCACACCTGGGGCAGACAGAGATGGGGGCTGCCATACACACGGCGCTCAACCTTCTCCGACCACCACCAAACACACCTCTACAGTCACACACATTCATACACCAGTGCTACAGACACTGGAGGCAAGGTGGGTTAAGTGTCTTGCCCAAGGACACAACGACAGTATGTATATGTGTATATATATATATATATATATATATATATATATATATATATATATATATATATATGTATATATACATATATATATATATATATATATATATATATATATATATATATATATATATATATATATATATATATATATATATATGTATATATACATATATATGTATGTATATGTATGTATATATACACATATACATACAGGTGGACAAAAATGTTGGTACCCTTCGGTCAATGAAAGAAAAACTCACAATGGTCACAGAAAAAACTTTATTCTGACAAAAGTAATAATAAATAAAAATTCTATGAATGTTAACCAATGAAAGTCAGACATTGCTTTGAAAATTGATGACAAATCAAAGAGACGAATAATCCAAATGGTAACAAAAGAGCCCAGAAAGACTTCAAAGGTGAACTCCATGCTCAAGGAACATCAGTGTCAGATCGCACCATCCGTCTTAAGGCCATTTGTTTCCAGAATTTGCAACAACTGAGCAGGGGAAGTGTCACTCGGCACAAAGTGAGTGAACTGCATGAGTTCGTCTCTTAGGGACACACCTAGATCCGTCGGATAAGTGGAACTCAGCCTCGAAGCCTGTTCGTGCACATCGCATTCATCACAGTCCCTGTCAAATAAAACGCCAAAGAGCTCACACACATCTGTGTAAGCACCGATCCGTTTTGATAGGCAAGAAGTGAGTTTGTCGATAATTACATATGTTTCAACTTTGAATCTTATTCTGCCAGTAGTAAAGACAACCTCCTCATCTTCTTCACTCTCGTCAGCAAATCTCTTTCTTTTTCTCCTACGTGAAATTTCATACTGATGCTGTACTGACAGATCGTGCTGATTCTTCCAGATCCTCAAACTGGTCTCGTAACGTGCCAACATAGGAGAGGAGTGACTGTAAAAGCCGCACAGCAGTTCTTAAATCTATGTCACTTTTTTGAAGTTTGTCACTGGTTGCTTTAAATCTTCCCAATATTCTGTCCCACAAAATGGTCAACATCGCACTCTCAAGTGTATCAAGTTCATCAACCAGCGCAGAGGCCTGGCGTTTGGTTTGGCTCTTTTCATCACAGTCCGAGGCTATTTTAGCCAATGAATCTCTAATTGTTCTATTATTTTTTCATAGAGCTTTCGTTGAGTCTGCTCTACAACTCCACCTGGTACCGCAGAGGGATTTTAACGTATGGCTAATGTTAAAGTCACTGTTTTTGAACTATATTCCAGCGATGGGTTGAATCACTGATAAATATATACACCTGCTTAATTTCATCGGCAATAACTTGCTTTGTTTTGTCACCCATTAATGTAATATAATGCAATAATGCAATAAACTCATCACACACAGTGGAGGACAGATAAGAGGGTTTACCTTTTCCCTTGTTTCCATGCTTCACAAGGTGGTCTTTTAAAAATGAGTCGAAATGTGCAATAAGCTCCAATATTTCGAGATAATTCCCGTTATGCACAGAGACCAACAGTTCGTTGTCCGCTCTAAAAGCTGCCCCCCTTGCCGCCAAAACCTTGATGACAGTAACACACGCCTAAGTACCTCTGTCCGTTGTTCTGCGTCACATTGCCGAACAAGTGCAGCATCCACTCTGCAAACTACTTGGGATCTCTGCATTAAGTTCAACATATTCTGTCTATGTTCCAAACTTTCATGATCATCAATCCTCTCAGAGTGTTTCTAATCACTAAATCCACTGATGAAGGCATGTTGTCCGCTTTGGGGTGAGTTTGCAGGCATGGCAATAAACAGAGCCAGTAGATGGTGAATATAGCAGCCATTCCCTCGGTACGATTTCGTTGTTTTCAGTAGGTCATTTGTGAGGGAGCGGGTTCGACACCCAAGCCCAGACTCTCTCACTGATGCTGGGTACCTGGCAGCCCAAATATGGAAGGCAGCAGGCCCTCTGTGGGTCGCTTCCTCCCTCAGCGTCTCTGTCAGGGCTCCCCATAGCCTTGACGGGAGCTTGAAGGTGCGGCCGGTGCTGGGGTTGCTGGCTGTCTTGGTTTCTTCAGTTGTACTTGCTTGTTTGTTGTAATGATGAAGAGGCTGTTCACGCTCGTCGTCCCCTTGCTCTTGGCTGTTGTTGTTCCATGTCTCACTATTAGCTCCCACACTGGTGGAAGCCTGACTGCTAACACTTAGGTTAACGTTAGCTGTCTCCACGGCCACAGGTGATGTCAATGCCTTTACTCAGAGAGCAATGATTTGAAGTAAAAAATTTGGCTGTTTTTGGAATTAGTTTCAAATTGTCGACTAATTTCAATTCCTTTTCAGAGTGTCAAGTCACGTGATTAGACGTGACAGCTCGCCTTCGCTCGCTTGCGCAGGAAGCTACAGACACGTTTTTTGATGTTATTTAACATAATATTTTGAACGGTTTGCAAAAATATGCAAAAAATTAGGAAAGTGAGTACTGCGTTTATAATGTGACTTATTCTAATATAACCTAACCTTTTTGATGGTTGCCAGCGCCCCTTAGATGTCCTGTGCCCCTGGGCAAGTGACCAGTTGCCCTAATGGTTAATCCTGCCTTGAGGCCACCTCCTCAAAGAGGGCTTTTCCATTTTCCTATAAACTTCTACTTGGAGAGTCCTGTCCTCAAATAACAAATAACCACTGCACAGTCTAAAAAAGCCAGGCGGTTGTCTATGGCATCTTCACGGTTGAACTTGATGTTCTTGTCCACTACGTTGATGTGTTCTGTGAAGGCTTCTTCTTCCTGGGTTCTGATTTTGACCCACTTGTCATCAACATATCTGAACCAGTGACTGGGCACTGCACCTGGGAAAGAGACCAGAGCTCTGTTCTCTACTTCCTCCATGTGAAGGTTAGCCACAATCGGGGAGACAGGTGATCCCAAGGCACAGCCATGTTTTTGTCTGTAGAAGGTACCTCTGAACTGGAAATAAGTAGTGTTCAAACATATCTCCAGTAAACTGCAAATATGGTCCGGGGTGAGGTTTGTCCTGTCCTGTAAAGATGTGTCCTGTAGTAGTCTCTTCCTCACAACCACAAGAGCGTAATTGATGGGTTTGCAGGTAAAGAGTGATGTGACATCAAAGGAGACAATAGTCTCATCTGCGTCTAGTTGTAGATGTTTGATTTTGTTGTAAAGTCCTGTGAGTTGATGATATGGTGTTGTGAGTGGCCTACCAATGGAGCCAAAATGGTGACCAGGTGTTGGCTACATTGTAGGTGGCTGAATCTGTGCTGCTTACTATGGGTCGTAGCGGACTTCCTTCTATATGTATTTTGGTTAAGTCGTAAATACATGGAGTGGTGTTGCCCGGTAACAGCCTGTAGTACAGAGGTCGATCAATGACTTGGTCCTTCTCCAGCCTCTGCAGAAAGTCTATGACCTTCTTCTTGTACCCACTTGTTGGATCTCTTCTCAGTGTCTCATAGGGGGTGGTGTCACTGAGTAGGCTGTGGATACTGGACTCATAGTCATCTGTGTTCAGGATCACAGTGCATCTTCCTTTGTCTGCTGCAGAATGGTGATGCTGTGGTCCTTCTCCAGTGCTGACAAAGCCCTCCTTTGCTCTGGGGTGATATTGGAGGGGGGGAGTTTGGCACTGGCCAGTGCAGCTGTGACTTAGAGTCTCAGTTCTTCAGCTTCATTTCCAGACCATTTACTGTTCCTTATGGCTGATGCTGTTGCTGTAATGAGGTCTACTGTAAGGATGTGCAACTGAGAAATGGAGCCCTTTTTCAAGAACCTCATTTTCAGTTTGTGTGAGAACTCTGTCCGAGAGGTTCTTTATCCATCTGTCCCAAGTGGCTGGTGTAATATTCTTGTTTACACTTGCAATATCCTTGTTAACCCATGGTCTGGGTTAACCCATGGTCTGGGTTGTACATCTGTAAAATCTGGAACCTTTTGATCAGGCGTTCCTTTCTCTTGTTGTGCTGTGTGAGTTGAACCTTTGTATGAAATTGGCAATCCCCTGTAGGACTTCCCCCCTTCTTTATGGATTTTAGTTTTATAAATATTCAGAGACTCTGTGGGTAGTACTCAAGAAAGCCAGAGTTCCACCAGTGAACCTAATACCACAGTTTAAGAACCACTGTCCTGTATTTGACCCCTTTAATACATCTTTAATAAATCCCAAGGTAAATATGGAAAGTCAGGCAGGAGAGTGGAGCAAGTGGACCTCCTACAGCTTATAATTACAAAATATCTGGTAATATTTACCATATTATTAGCCTTATATTATCTCTATAACCACACAGTACTTGAGCTGTAATGTACAGTGGTACTGAGTGGGTATACTAATTATAATCTGTCACTATCTGTGTGCAGGCCTTACCCTCCAACTGCAGTCGTACGCTCACTTCCTGTTGTCCTCGCTGGTTGTGAGTGACACACTTTAGCTCCAGCTCCATGTCCTTTTCTGTCATCTCCACAATCATCAGTCGGATCTCGATGTGGCAGCCTTCAGAAACCCAGCTCACCCTGCAACACAGAAACAATTACACAGTGTCAGCTGCAAGCACATAGCTGGATGGAGCTGCGTAAAAAGAGCCCTGAAAAGCTGTTTGTCAAGAAGCAAATACTAAATAAACTAAGAATGTGGTATTTGTCAAATTTGGCAAACAATTTAAAGGGTGTCCCAGATGTTTGCCATGTAAACAAACATAAATATTGCTCATAAGTTATGCTTTGGTTGTTTTTACTTTCCTTTGTACAAGAGGAAAGTAAAAACATTTCCCCAATGCCTGAAATGTTGCAAAAATAACTTTTGTCAGGATATACTAAACTAAAAAAATAGATGAATATTGTGAGTGCATAAATATGTCCACAAAGTGACTGAAAAGTGAATACCACTGTGATTTTAGTTTGTCACTTTTCAACTTTACTGCAACAAGCATAATATAAGCCAATAATAAAGAGCAGCTGGAATATACAGTATTGATATCTGTCAAATATCATAAATGATTCATTCATTAAGTGTTTAAGTTAAGTTTGAAAACTCAAAATGTTGAAAACTTCAAAGCTGTTTTAATTTTAGAGTTTGTTTATTGTAATTTCAGTAAAGTTTTTAACTGATGTGTTTTGTTGTCGGTAGAAGATCACTCACCTCCGGCCCCCCCGCAAAGCCCGGCCATCCAGGAATGAGGACTCCACTGATTGGCCGTTAATCAGCCATGTGACCTGTGTGGACTCTGCCATTGGACATTCAGTGAGCACTCTGCAGAACAGCTCCAGGTCCGATCCTGAACAACAGTTAACCTCAGTCAGATTATATTCTTTCATAATCAGTCATATACATCAATCATATTAAGAGTTAATTAACTGATTCAGACTGACCATGAGAACTTTCAAACACAGTTCCATTCAGAGGAGAGATGATGACAGGAGAGTGAGTCTCTGGAGCTGGACATGGAGAAAAATACTCATTATACTGTAGTAATAACCAGTAACTAGTTTACAGTGTGTGTTTTTTTTTTCGTGGGTGTGTGTTGTTTCTGGGATAATTTTCTGTGAGCCACAAACCTGATTGGAATAATGTTTTATATATTTAATCTACTTTTAGATCATATTACTCATAAGCTATAACGTTGTGTTTTTGAACCATATTCTTTAACCAAACTTCTACAAAATATATTAAGTGCATAACATGACTTATGTGAGAGTTCTATTGTTAATGCATGAGCTTACCTTGCTTTGTGGTGGAGCTGCTGGTCTTAAGCCCAGGGTCAGAGGTCACAGGGTCAGAGGTCACAGGGTCACAGTCAGTCTCAGTTTTAGTGACTTGAGGGTTTTCTGTTTGACACACAGGGAGACAGAAAAATAAAACAGGAAGACTTAATTGTATGAAGGTCAATGTGTAAAAGTAAAGTCCAAAAGTCTGGAGAACACAATAAAATTTACTTTATCGCTTATTAGTATTAGTAGTATTAGTTTACAGAATACAGACAGGTCAAGAATAAAACTAGACCAGTATCATTTTTAAATGTATTTATATATTTTATTTTTTCATTTATTTATTCAAGATCTCTTTGGGCTTAAAAGTGGGACTTGATTAAAAAAAATTATCTAATTAATTAGAGGCTTTGTAATTAATTAATCGAAATTAATCGCATTTTAATTACATATAAATATTTGACCTGAGAACAGTGAGAAGTAATTTTTCACATGGATTTTTAGTATACCATTGAATAATGACTGAATACATAAGCTTAATCAACAAAATATTGTTTATTTATTTCAGTCCAGCAGACCAGTGCAATGTTTGCCATTAAGTGTAGCAGTGTAGTTACCCTGGTCCTGATCATCTGGTGGAGTGTGGGTTGGGTGTGGGTCCTTGTAACTTTACTCGGAGTCGGGCTAACGTCCACGCTAACTCCTATGTGTTTTGCGCTGAGGTGATATTTGAGGCTCGATGTGCTGCGGTGATACGCAAATCCCTTGTTGCATAGGTTGCACACAACCATGCTCTTGTTGACGCTTCCATCCATGGGCGTAGGTTTAGGGGGGGACGCTAGGTACTAGTCCCTATCAATATTTTGAGATGGCAAATTTGTCCCCACCAATATTTAGCAAGCTCCTTTGAACTGCTATTTGGATCGTTGCACTGCTATTTGGATCGATTCTAACGGCCAGGACGACGACAGTACAAGAAACGCCGTCATTTGATTGGCGGCGGGATATCTGACAGGCTACACGCGCGGGCCGGGACTACTTTTGTGCTTGACTAGGAGCGAGCGGCTGGTGTGTGTGTGTGTGTGTGCGCGCATGTTGACGACGCCGACGGTAAGTTACCAGGGCTGTCTCTCTGCCACATACAAAGGCCAGAGTAAAAACATTTTAATATAACGTTTTTTTGCCCCTTTTTGTACTTTGTAGATGCCACCCAAGAAGAAAAAAGGGGACATAAGAAGCTTTTTCATAAAGCAGAGTCTGAGTGTAAGTAGGCAAAATAACTAGCTAGCCACACAAATAAACTAGCAGTAGTGACTGACCAGTCACTAATTAATGTTATATAGTTCAACAATAATAAAATGTTAGAATATGATCTGTATTTTATTCTAATGTTGATCTAGCTTACTGCTAATCTCATACAGACAAACTTAACACATAGATTACCATAAATTTCAACACATTAATCCACAAAACCATGTCCCCTTCATATTTAAAAATGGCTCAGAAATACAAACATGATGTGTTGAATGCATACTATGATATGTGTGTATTTTATTCATTAGTTCATTTAATTACATATAGGAAACCCAGACATCTTGTGAAGATGTCATGGATTATATTTATTTATTTAGATTTGTTTCCTTGTGGCAGAGTATTTTTTGTTAGCGTAAATACTAATAATGTACAAAATAATTTATGTTAATAAAACGTTTGGTTGTTCAGCATTACACAGTCTCAGGTTTTTTTATTTTTTGATAGTGCATTTTTTAGATTATACAGTTATACTAGCTCTTAAGGGACAGTATACAGAATGGTATATCGGGGTAAGGATACAATATAATGAGATGAAGTAAATTCACTTCTGTATTGTGATATTCTGTATTGCCAGCAGTCTGGAGCAAAATTAATCGGGTGGGTGGGGTGTGTGTGTGTGCGTGGGAAGGGGGTCAGGGTTTGGGGGTGTCCCCACCAAAGCTCAGACCAAACCTACGCCCATGCTTCCATCCTTTCGTTTTTTAGTCTCCAGTCTCCTTTCGTCTCCAGTATAGTTTGTCTGTCGAAACTCATTCATTGAAAAACGTTCCGCGGTGCAAAAATAAGTGTTATGTTATTTATTTTTTGCGTAATTAATCTTAGTTAACGTGTTAAAGTCTCGTAATTAATTAATCTTAATTAACGTCCCGGCCCTACTTAAAAGTTGTGCCTGTGACTTAACACTGAGAGTTTCTTGAAATGAGATTTTTGAGAATGTGGACTCAGGCACTATTCTTCTAGTCCAGTGTGTCTCAGTACAGGCTTTATTGAACTGTGAAAAATATATTCATTGGGAAAAAGACAAACTCTTGCTCTCATTCAGCTTAAACAGCACTTTGAACTGGATTTGTCTCTTGAGGATGTTATTTGTGACAAAAAAGCTTTTACAAAAGTTGTAAGTAGAAACAATGTTTCTTCTGGAAGTGTACACTCAGTGGTCAGATGAGTTAGTGTGTTTTTGATTGTGTTGGCAGCTGGTGGCTGAAATGGACTGACTGAGTGTGGTTTTGTCCTCACCTTCAACGGTGAGCAGGATGTATCTGCTGACTCTGAACTGCTGCTGGTTGAGGAGCACAGTGAGCTGACATTTGTATAGACCAGAGTGGACCCTCCTCACCTCTGGGATCAGCAGAAGCACTCCATCACTGACAAAGAGAGGCTCTAGACCTGGACTGAGGCATGGGGAGCCACATAACTGCAAACAAAAGCAGTGGAGTGGTTACACTAGTCTTATTCCGTCTTGATTAACCCTTTAAACCGAGCCTGGTTTTTGGTGTGTCTGCTCAAAAAGGACATGTCCACAGTAAATTATCTATATCTCTGCAACTACAAGGTGTATTTCAATAATTCTGGTGTCAAAATGAAGGGGGCACTTGTGAGATGTCCCAGAAGGGACATTTTGAATGTCAAGATGGAAAACAGCAAAATAACCACAAAACATTTCCGCTTAAAAAAGAAAAACAATATTTGGATTAATATTCTCTTTAGATGAAGGCAGTTGCAGCTCAAACCCTATTTTAAATTACAGCCACTCATGGCAGCATTACCTGCACCAAATATAATTGTTCTAATGTGAAATAAACCAAAACTATTAAGATTTTTTTTATGAAATGGTCAGACGGAGTCTCCATTATAAAGAATAGGGCAGAATTTGGCATATTTTGGTACCACCTGTTTTTGTTTGCTTGCTGTTTGGTCTGTGTTTAAAGTAAATGTACATGGCTTAGATGTGATTGTAGCTGAGTCTCACCTGATCAATTTGATGTGCTGCTTTGCCATCATTTTCTAAAGGCCCCCAACTGGGGGGCTCAAGAACAAGACTAGTCTTGTGTAGATGTAAACTAACAGTGTGATGGGTGGAAAAGAACATGACAACCTTTAGCACTTTTATTATTTATTCATTTATTTTACACAATGTTAATCATAACATTATTCTTTCCACCATTTATAACACACTGAGGTCATGTTGAAAGCAGCTGATAAAATGTGATACTTGTGAGTGTAATGAGTATAATGTGTTTTGTCACTGACCTTGTGCCACTGGACGAGTGTGTGGCTCTGGTTAAAGTCGCTCAGAGAGGGACACTTGAAGGGCAGCCTCTCCCCCTCTAAGAGTGAGATGGGATAGGACAGTTTGTCCATGTCAACAGAGTGGGACGAGTACACGTGCAGAGTGAGGCTTCCTCTCACGCAAACCGTCTCATTTCTGCACACAACAAAAATGATCCAGTTTGTCTTTTTTTTTTTAACTGGGGTTGGCCACTGTTGTGTCGTTCATTGACATAAATAAAACTCTCAACAGTGGTTGTCAAACTGTGGGGCAAGTTACACTGGTGGTGTGGCAACGCCCTCTAGTGGTGCTCAGCAAGTCTGACATGATTTATAAATAAAACTGTTATTTCTGTATGTCTAATTAAACTGTATTTGTTCCTGCAGTAGCTTTAATATGTGTATTATTTATAATATAAATATGATTCATTTTCTGTTTATGAACTGCACAGAGCCCTGGCCTTATCACTCAAGTTGGAGAGTTTGAGCAGGTTTAACTTTATAAAGGAAGACATAAACTTGTTCATAGCATTCAATGAACAAACAAGCATTAGATATTAATTAACATTAGAATAAAGGGCAGCTGTAGCTACAACTGTAGCTTACCAGCACTAGTGTGGAGGGAAGGAATAATGTGAGCGCTTTGAGTCTCTGGCTAAAAGAGCAATAAAAATCCAATGCATTATTATTTTATTATTAAAAGCCAAAAGAAAAGATTGCACTACAGTGTTATAGTTATAGGTCATGCCTTCGTTTGTTTATGCATGAATAAGACCTCCGCTCTATGTTAAGAATAGGATAGATATTAAGTTCTAGAGTGCTTGACTTGCTACCTGTACTAACAAAAGTGAGTGTAGGTGTTCACCTTAAGAGGGTGGTGTACTGGCCTGAGTCAGAGGCCTGCGCTGGGAGGAGCCACAGCTGTGGGCCCCTCTGCAGGACACGCCCTCCTGCCAGAGAAGAGCTGTTTGTCCTGTTGGTCTTTGTGATAAGTAGACTGGCCGGAGGAAGAGTGATCCTGCGAGCTTTAAGGACACTATGGAACATAGGAAACGAGATGATCACAGCCTCTCCCTCCAGCCTGAAGACGTCTATCTCTGGAGACACCACAAAGCAGCCGTCTGTGTGAGGGAGCACCAAACAGACTGTTTGAACCCTTATCAACATCAAGAATATGGCCTCAAGTGATAAAGTGCTTAGTGACTATGTGGACAGGAGAACCCACTGAGGAGCTGGAAGACCAGGAAGCATCATGGGCAGACAAGCCTTTGCACTGCATGTACCACTGGTAGATTGTAGTGATTAATTAGACTAAAGGGTGAGGACGTAGACACGAAACATAATGTTTGTTGTGTGTAAATATGTAATAATCCTGTTCAAAAAAAGAATACTTTTTAAAACCCAAACAAGATGCTCCCTCTGTTAAGACAATATTAATAACTTGCATTGCACATTATAATTTTTCTTTTAATATTAGAAGTTTAAAAAAAGTTTAAATCTGAACATGATATGAAATGGACAAGTACTTGCGAAGTGAGAAGTGGGATTTAACTGTGACCTAGAAGCTTTTGTTTAAAAACTTTACCTGGCCGTCCCCTGTCCGTTTAAATCTGTTACCATGGCAACAGCGTTTTGCAGGCACATTTATAATACAACTGTAACGATAGCTAAACATTTTAAGAACATGTTTATAATTTTTTATGTGTAACCTCACATTCGACCCACTAAGAATCTGTCTGTGACCCGCTTTTTGGGGCGTGGCAGAGTGGTTAGCACTCCGGCCTCACAGCAAGAAGGTGCTGGGTTCGATTCCCATCCAGGGCAGGACATTTCTGTGTGGAGTTTGCATGTTCTCCCTGTGTCTGCGTAGGTTTCCTCCGGGTACTCCGGTTTCCCCCACCACTAAAAACATGTACAATATAGGACTACAGATGGAAATTAGCTGTTAAGCTATAATCTGGTACAAGCATCTCTGCTCAGGCTTAATGTACATTGTGCTGTCCTAAAGAAAAAATAAACTATGCAACTATCTTTTAAGAGTTGAGTCAGTTTTTTGTGTGTCTATTTTTTATGTTGTTTTAAACCTGTTCTATAAATAAAACTCGAGAAAACTCCCAAACTCCAACTGTTTGTTTGGACACATTAACAGATCTTGCCTACTTTTATATTAAATGACACTTATTTTTACCCAAAAATATCACAACTCTCCAACTGTAAAACCTGAAACAGACTGGACATATCCTCTGATTTGACCAATTCACAACTTATTCAGTGTAAAATACTTAGATTATTTCATTACATTAGCCCCAGAATGCTCATGCCCCTTAGTACTGCACACATTTCCTCCAGTTCTGGAAACAGGTGACAGAAACTCTCTCTCTTGCTCTCGCTCTTTGGGCTGCCACACCCCTTTTGTCCCAAGGTTTTGTTTACCACCCTAGATCATAAAGTGAAATCAAAATCCTCCCTCTTGCCCTAACTATGGTTTAGAAAACAATCCTTGTAAACTGGAAATGAATGTCTAACATTCACTTGACACAATGGAAAAACCTGCTGATAGACTTTATACCAGCTGACTACACGTTTTTAGATGACATACTTACAAACATACATACTTATAATGTTATGGTATACACTTTGTGGGAAAAAGAGCTTAGTGTTACGTTTGTTGCCTTTTTTCTCTTTTTCCTTAAGGGTTTTGTTTAAAAAGATTAAAAATAAAAAAATGTTTATACCATAGTTTGAGATAATAACAATAAAATGGTGTCTTTATATGTTTCCCACTGAGGCTCAAACAGAGACTAAACAACTTTAGTGGTGGCTCTGACAAACCCACTGACACAAAACATTGAACAGCACTTTTAGTTTAGAGACATGTGTCAAACAATAAGCCAATGTCTTTGAGAAAACTGTAATATTTCAATCTGGGCTGAGTGTTCTCACCTTCCATGGGCAGAGGAGGCAGAGGAGGCAGACGAGGTCTTCCACTCACAGAACTGAGGCCCAGAGCGAGCAGGAGCAGCCACAGCACCATCATCTGCACAAAAAGAGGACTGGGATAAAACTATGTCCAAGAGCTGAGGAACGAGATGGAGCTGTTGTCTGTGTCTGAAGTACAGCACAAAGTTTCTCTGATGAGTGTTGGCTCTTAATAAAACTTTTCAGTTCTGACGTAGATGTTAGTGATGTCATGAGAGTCCGACCACTTCGTCACCAACACGCCCCCACCCCATCACTCAGAACAAATATAACAGGGCTTTACCAGGAGCCGCTCAGAGTGAGTCATACAGAGGAAATCCACCAGTCAGGCATTCCAAAAGCAATCAACTTTTTTTTTATACAGACAGCGCCAAGTTTTTGATCACACTTTATATTTGTTACTATTTAAGGGGTTTATATGTGAAACTTATTTATGGAAAGCATTTCTGAATTATTAATATAGTTTAACAGTAATGTTTACTTGAAAGTACTGAGAACAGTTATGTTGTCCTAGAAAATGATTTAACCAAACTAACAAAGTATGTATTATTTACCTATAGATAAAGGAGTCTCAAATGCTGTGGACGGTCAAGGAGCAGAGTTTTAGCAGTCTCCATGACTTCCATGTTAATTGTGGAGGTTTCACTTCTGCTCATCTTCGTCTAAAAATGACCCATCAGCTGTTACGCAACAAACGTCTTTTCCAATCACACTTGAACATGTGACCGAAGGCCATTCAAAAACTCGTGGGACTGACACTGTTCATACACATCAGTCACAGCCATGTTCACAGCACAGTGTTCGCAGACCACATCTACCTTTCGGGGTCACGTGATGTACGTTGTTGCTAGAGGGAGCTGTAGGCTAATAAAGGCTCATGTATGATAGCACTCAGTTGTCTCATGCTCAACTTATTTGTTCTAAATAAGACAACGATACGTATGAGTCCACTTTTGAGTGTTAATTTACTGGTTTTAGAAGTGTTAATATTTAGGAACACTTCAAAACTATATGCAGTGTAGAATATAGGCTACATGTAAATTTAAGTATGTTACTAAACTATACACAGTGTGAGCATTTTCAAATGTGCACTACCATAGCCCTATGGCTACAATATAGAGTGTTCTATTTTGTATCTACCAGAACCTTGTGGCCCCTTTTCCAGTTAAAGGCTCTTAAGATACAGTGAGTTGCTAATGCAGCATTGGTCATCATTTCTATAAGCATGCTTGGGGAGCTTGTTGGACAAACCATGGACACTGTTGATGCATCTCCCACAAAGGCCTACTGTATACCTGCCCGTTCTCCAGGTGCGGTAGAGGATGGGACAATAAAATAGAGAACCACAGCCAGTTTGCAATTTCAGTTGTTGCTATAAACTTTGCTGAACCATTTCCCACAAAACCAGAGTTAGCATGGGCCATACCAATCTAGAACAGGGATGATATCTGCCTGATATACTTTCCTCTCAAGGCTCAGGTGAAGCTCCTTGCAGCTTGAAGTTTGAAGCTTCCTGCTTCTGAAGAGTACAGACCTCCTCTGCTTTCTCATGCCAGCTTTACTTTTCTTTTTAGGTATCTCTACATTTAGCCAATGATTTTATGATCAACTTTTTACAGTACTTTTTACTTTCTTTTATCTGGATTTTTATGTTTTTACTTATTTTTTACTTTTTAAACAACACGTTGGACCCGCCGAGCGACTGGAGCCTTGGTATCTATTTTTCAACATGTCTGGGGTAAAAACAACTACTACAAACTCTTTCTGCCAAAATTGCTGGAAATATCAACAGGAAATCAGTGTGCTACAAACAAAGATTTTTGCTTTGGAATCTGAAAGAGGACTTCAGGAGACAATACCGATCACACAATGTGGTAAGACTGTGAATTTAAACTTGGATGATACAGTGTCATTCCAAAAACTGAGCAAAGCAAAGGGATTTAAACAAAATGATGCCACCTGCATAAACTTGGTGCCCAGCCAAAGCAGCACTGGATTAGAAAAAAGAATGCTGGCATCACAAGAGCATATGTAGCATCACCAGACATCCAGCTAAAAAACAGATTTACATTTACATTAACATTTATTCATTTAGCTGACGCTTTTATCCAAAGCGACTTACATTGTTCTAATGTAATTACCAGTGTTACAGTCACTGGAGGCAAGGTGGGTTAAGTGTCTTGCCCAAGGACACAACGACCGTATGAACTGTGGGGAGAGTGGGAATCGAATCGCCTACCTTCCGGGTGAAGGACGACCGCTCTACCCACTGAGCTACTGCCGCCCCAACCAAGATTCCAACCACTGACTGAGCTAAAGGTGAATGAACCAGAAAACTCTGCTGTAAATGAAAAACATGGAGTAAATCAAGCTTATTCTATGGAGAACAGGAGACATGAATTTGTGGAAAAGCACCAGGCAAACAGAGACAGAGAATATGCCAAAAGTGAAGGTCAGAGATATCTTGCTGCTTGGAGACGGTGCTGTCAGAGACTTAGACAACGGTAGATTTGTTACATGCAGCTTTCCAAGTGCTACAGTCACTGATATAACAGCACTCCTCCCCCAAGTCATGTCCAAACACACAGGGATTAAACAGCTGATGTTACACGTGGGTGCAGTTGACACGAGGAAGGGGGAATCAGAAGTTTTAAAAAAGGATTTCTCCAGGCTTTTAGATCAACTTAAAAACCTGGAAGTGCAATCCTTTATCAGTGGACCACTCCCAAACATCGACAGAAGGATCAATAAATTCAGCATTAAATATCGACGACCTGTTCAAAGGAAAGGGCCCACATCTAAACAGGGGAGGGGTCAGGAGGCTAAGACACCTAAATGGTTCTGGGCGCCCTCTTGAACAAAGAAAGGGTCCTCAGAGAAGCCATCAGCCACTGAATGAAAAAAGCACTCCTGCCTCACCAGTAAAGGATCCTCATCTGACTGTACCACCATCAACACCTCCACCACTGAAATGGACCCCCACAATAGGACCCTGGACCCCCTCAGTAACATCAACACCTTCTGCGGACCCCACCATCTCTGTCCCATCTCCGGATTCACCAATGGGATTTCCAGATCACATGAAAATTTTAGTTAAATCTGGAATTAAGATGATACCCCTTACACCGAACTTGGCCAGGTCACGGCTTCTATCATCATCCCTAAAAACATCACCCCCAATACCACCCAGGAGTACCACTTCTCCACCTCGGCCACTACCTAGAGTCACCCCTGTCAGACCCCCTCCACCCCCTCCCAGACCAGCTCCTCCCAGACCAGATCCAAAAGCCTTGACTAGCATCAAGGCTACTATCACTGATTAGGACACTGAGGGCCTCTGCTGTTCCAGGACTTTTCGTCATAGTAAACCACTTATCAACCTGAGGCCCTGGGAGAGAACACTCCCCCCTAGCTCCATAACTACAGTCAGAAGTCGCAGATTGAAGAAGAGAATAACAGTTAGATTGTCTAATCAGACAAATCTGATTCAAATCCCCTGCAAACAGATAAAGTCAGGTCCTGCTCAAACGGACTTAAAACTTGCACTTTTCAATGTCAGGTCTTTGGGAAACAAATCTTTTTTTTTTAATTAATGATTTTATAACTTCAAATAAGCTTGATTTTATGTTTTTAACAGAAACATGGTTAGACAGCAGGACTGGAAATGCGGTCCTTATTGAATCCACCCCATCGAATTTCACATTTTTATCCAAAATACGGGAAAACAAAAAGGGTGGTGGTGTATCTGCCTTTCTTAGAGATGACAAATGACATCTGTCTGAACACTGACGAGGGCAAAGTCTCTGTCTTAGTTCTGTTGGACTTGAGTGCTGCGTTTGATACAGTGGACCATGGAATCCTGACACAAAGATTAGAGGAACGGATAGGTATCATTGGAACTGCTCTTAAAAGGTTTCAGTCCTTTCTTGAAGACAGGAAGTACTTTGTTTCAGTTGTTAACTGTGTATCAGACCAAATGGCCCTGACATGTGGGGTTCCACAGGGGTCTATCTTGGGACCTCTATTATTCAATCTCTACATGCTTCCTTTAGGCCAGTTAATACGCAGCTGGCACGTATCCTACCATAATTATGCAGATGACACTCAGATTTACATTTCACTCACAGCAGGTGAAAATGGACCAACCCATTCACTGTGTCACTGCATGGAACAGATAGATGTTTGGGCCACTGAAACAAAGAGAAAGTGTCAGCAGTCACCACGAGTCTCTTTCTCTAAAATCTGAAAATCAGGTTAGAAATCTAGGGGTCATCATGGACTCAGACTTGAATTTCCACAGTCACATTAAGTCAGTTACATCATCTGCATTTTATCACCTTAAAAACATTTCCAGAGTCAAAGTGATAATGTCTCAACCAACCATGTCTCCCACTCTGTCCACCATTCATCTCTAACACAATTCATATAACACAAATGACAAATTCTCATTTCTTTCCAGACCTTTGTACCGACCAACTTACAACGACTTTAGGAATTATAGTATTATTTGTTTGTAAACATAACAAATGCTTCTCAAATTTATATTTCTGTTTCATTTCCGCATAAATATCACTTGAAGTCATGTCCCTGATTTCATTTCACCACTTTTAAATATATTGATTTTTTAGGACCTGTTCCACAGTTAGTTTGAGCCAGTTGAAATTGTTGAATGCTTGTGAGGTCCAAATGTAGGACAGCCCGCAGTCGTCCAAAACATGTTTGACCTGCTGGGGCCAGGGGTAAATGTGCTCACCTGTATTATAGTTTTCAATCCTGGGCAACCCCCATCCACCTAGCTTTTTTGGAAGCTGTAGAATATCCAGTTTTAACTTAGTCTTCCTTTCAGTACAAATTTAAGTCTGATTAAGCTTAATTAATGTCATCAAGATAATTTGGACTAAAGAACACAAATCGAATTGACACTGGCTAAGTTATTTTAATATGGTTAATTCTGCCAAAAAAGGATATGGGAAGTTTCTTCCAGCCTGTCAGCTTTTCTTTTATGTATAATTAGAGGATTGATATTTGCATAATTTAGCTGGTTAATTTGGGGTTAATTATAATTTTACCTTGTACCCAATAGTGTTGAGCTCATAAGTTGGCAGAATTTGTGATTGTTTGGCCATTTTTCAGAGATTATGAATGCTAACACAAAAAACTTTTTTTCACTTATAGTTAGTGGTTGGGTGAAGCCATTTATTGTCAAACAATTGTGTTTACTATTTTTAAATCATAATCATACAACAGAAACTACCCAAATGACCCTGATCAAAAGTTTAAGTTTGGTGATTTTGGCCTAATAACATGAACACAAGTGACACAAACAGGTTTGAATGGCTACTAAAGGTAACCATCCTCACCTGTGATCTGTTTGCTTGTAATCAGTGTGTGTGTAAAAGGTCAGTGAGTTTCTGGGCTCCTGACAGACCCTTGCATTTTTCATCCAGTGCTGCACTGACGATTCTGTATTCTGAGTCAAAAGAAAGCAAAAGAATTGTAAAAGGATCTGATGGAAAAGGTGTATAAAACAGGAAAGGGATAGAAAAAGAGATCCAAGGAATTTTGAATGCTAATCAGAAGTGTTTAGGCTCTAATTAAGAAGTGGAAAAGGAAAACAAAGATTTCAGCCACATCTACCAGGAAATATCTTTGGGATGCAAAGAAAAAAAAAACACAAACTTGAGCTGAAATACAGGATTCTCTTAAAATAACATGGTGTGGCTGTTTTAAGATGCATAATAAGGAGGGACTTAAAAAAAAAGGGTCTGCATGGTCAAGAAAGACATTACTATGCAAATGCTACAAAATATCCCACTTACAATATACCAAACAGCACAGAGACAAGCCTCAAATCTTCTGGGACAAAGTCAACAAGTCTATGATGAAAGGTACACCATTCCTACTGAGAAACATGGAGGGGGATTGTGGATGTGTGAGCTACAAAGGCAAAGGAAACTTGGTCAAAATTGATGGAAAAACGAATGCAGCATGTTCTCAGAAAATACTGGTGAAAAATTTGCACTCATCAGCCCAGAAGCTGCACATGGGACGTACTTCCAAAGTGACAACAATCCTAAGCACAAGGCCAAGTCGACCTGTCATTAGCTACAGCAGCATAAAGTGAAGCTTCTGGACTGGCCTCAGTCTCCTGACCTCAAAATCATTGAGCCACTCTGGAGAGATCTCAAACGTGCAGTTCATGCAAGACAGTCCGAGAATTTACAGGAACTGGGAGCTTTTTGCCAAAAAGAATGGGAAACTTTACCATCTGGGAAAAGAAAGAGCCTCATTCACAACTACCACAAAAGACTTCAAGCTGTCATTGATGATAAAGGTGACAATACACAGTATTAAGAACTGGGTTAACTGTAAACTTTTGATCAGGATCAGTTGGGTAGTTTCTGTTGTCATGATGATTTAAAAAGAGTAAACACAGTTATCTGACAATAAATGGCTTCACCCAAACACTAACTATGAGTGAAAAAAAAGTTTTTGTGTTATCATTCATATTCTTTCAAAAATGGCCAAAAAAGAAAATTACAAATTCTGTTTATGTTTATGATATTATGAGCAAATTTATGAGCACAACTGTATCACAAATCCATGTAAACAGTCAGAGATGCAAACACGTTGATGTGAAATTCCATTTCATAAAAGACATTGTGACAACAGGAAGAGTAATATTGAAATATTGTCCTACTGAACAGATGATTGCTAATGTTTTGACAAAACCGGCCTAAAGTTAAAAGGTTTTTGCACAGAAAATGTTTGGTACTTAGAGAAGTGTACATTTATGAGATAAACAAGTGTTGTAATGTAATGTTTACAGAGGATAATGGGTGAAGATTTAATTACCCAGTGAGCTAACAGCGAGTGTTAAGTATTGGTAATTATAGCACTCTTAATCCTTCTGTATTATTAAGGTTTTATTTTGTAAAAACACTCGGTTGTTCTTCTGCTATAACACCTTATTGTTGTTATTGTTATTCTTGTTCTTGTTATTCTCTGGTGCGTAAAACGTCAGATCACAGAAGTGGCAGGAGTCAGTTCTTCAACAGCACTGGTCAGGTTTGTCTGGATCACCTCCTGCAGGAACAACACACAGACAAGTCAATACAATGGTCCCAACAATAATACTGACAGGTTTATTATATTGTAAGAATATTAGCAATATTCAACCTTTATTTCAGACACAAAGTTGAAACATAAAAGGTCAAATAATGTGTAGTCCACTACATTTAGTTAATAGGAAGACTCTCAGTACAGTGTTTTCTCAGTTCAGATGTGGCAGCTCACACCAGGATTAGTCAATGCCTCTGTAACCATTGTGCTTCTGCGTTCTGTTATTTGAGCGATGTGGTGCGTTAGGGGTCACGAGACACGGAGGAACCTTTGGAGACGTTCTGCGTCTAATCTGGATGACAATAATGAGATACAGATCAACATGTGCTTTCTTCGTTCCAGCCCAAACTCTTCCACCATGTACAAAATGGAAGAGGAAGTTGCGAACCCCCGCTTTTATACTGGTGCACATGGGGAACAAACAAAAAAGAATAAAACAAAAATACAGAAGTAGGTGGAGGACCGAGACAGCACAAAAGTCTAATACCAGGTATGAACCACCACACAATACAAAAAGACAATTTTGTTTAATTATATTATTATTGCCCCTCCTTGAACCGCCACCTTATTGTGGTGGAGGGGTTTCAGTGCCCGAATGATCCTAGGAGCTATGTTGTCGGGGGCTATATGCCCCTGGTAGGGTCTCCCAAGGCAAACAGGTCCTAGGTGACGGGCCAGACAAAGAGCGGTTCAGAACCCTTTATGGAAAAGAAAAAATCAAGAACCGTTACGTTGCCCGGTATGGTAGTTGGGTGGCAGTCCAAGGCGGGGGCCTCGGCGACCCAATCCCCAGACACAGAATATGGCGCTAGGGACATGGAATGTCACCTCGCTGGCGGGGCAGGAGCCTGAGCTTGTGCGGGAGGTTGAGAGATACCGACTAGAGATAGTCGGGCTCACCTCCACGCACAGCTTTGGCTCTGGAACCCAAATCCTTGAGAGAGGCTGGACTCTCCACTACTCTGGAGTTGCCTGCAGTGAGAGGCGGTGGGCTGGTATGGGCTTGCTTATTGCCCCCCGGCTCAGCCGCCATGTATTGGAGTTCACCCCGGTGAACGAGAGGGTCGCTTCCCTGCGCTTTCAGGTCGGGGATAGGTCTCTCACTGTTGTTTGTGTTTATGGGCCAAATGGCAGTGCAGAGTACCCGGCCATCTTGGAGTCTCTGGGAGGGGTGCTGGAAAGTGCTCCGACCAGGGACTCCGTCGTTCTACTGGGGGACTTCAACGCTCACGTGGGCAGTGACAGTGACACCTGGAGGGGCGTGATTGGGAAGAACGGCCCCCCGGATCTGAACCCGAGTGGTGTTCTGTTATTGGACTTCTGTGCTAGTCCCAGTTTGTCCATAACGAATACCATGTTCAAGCATAAAGGTGTCCACCAGTGCACGTGGCACCATGACACCCTAGGCCGGAGGTCGATAATTGACTTTGTAGTTGTTTCATCTCACCTCCGGCCGTATGTCTTGGACAATCGAGTAAAGAGAGGGACGGTGCTATCAACTTATCACCACCTGGTGGTGAGTTGGATCCGATGGCGGGGGAGAAAGCTGGACAAACATACTGTGAGGGTCTGTTGGGAACGTTTGGCCGAATCCCCTATCAGAGAGATCTTCAACTCCCACCTCAAGCAGAGCTTCGACCAGATTCTGAGGGAGACTGGAGACATTGAGTCAGAGTGGACCATGTTCTCCATGATGGGTACCGGCAGGCCAAGCGGGCTGCAGCCCAGGTGGTTGTGGAGGCAAAAACCCGGGTCTGGGAGGAGTTCGGTGAGGCCATGGAAAAGCGCCTCAGGAGGGGGAAGCAGTGCCCTGCCAACACTTTTTACAGTGGAGATGGGAATCTGCTGACTTCAACTGGGAATATTGTTGGACGGTGGAAGGAATACTTTGAGGATCTCCTCAACCACACCGACATGTCTTCCACTGAGGAAGCAGAGGCTGAGGGCTCAGAGGTGGACTCGTCCATCACCCAAGCTGAAGTCACTGAGGTAGTTGGGAAGCTCCTCAGTGGCAAGGCACTGGGGGTGGATGAGATACGCCCTGATTACCTCAAGTCTCTGAATGTTGTGGGGGCTGTCTTGGCTGACACGCCTCTGCAACATCGCATGGCGTTTGGGGACAGTACCTCTGGACTGGCAGACCGGGGTGGTTGTCCCTCTTTTCAAGAAAGGAGACCGGAGGGTGTGTTCCAACTACAGAGGGATCACACTACTCAGCCTCCCCGGGAAAGTCTATGCCAGGGTACTGGAGAGGAGAATGCGGCCGATAGTCGAACCTAGGATTCAGGAGGAACAATGCGGTTTTCGTCAGGGTTGTGGAACACTGGACCAGCTCTATACCCTCTCCAGGCTGCTGGAGGGTTTATGGGAGTTTGCCCAACCAGTCCACATGTGCTTTGTGGATCTGAAGAAGGCATTCGACTGTGTCCCTCGTGGCACCCTCTGGGGGGTGCTCTGGGTGTATGGAGTCCGGGGCCCTTTGCTAAGGGCTGTTCGGTCCCTGTATGACTGGAGCAGGAGCTTGGTTTGCATTGCCGGCAGTAAGTCAGACCTGTTCCCAGTGCATGTTGGACTCCGGCAGGGCTGCCCTTTGTCACCGGTCCTGTTCATTATCTTTATGGACAGGACTTCTAGGCGCAGCCAGGGGCCGGAGGGAGTCTGGTTTGGGGACCACAGGATCTCGTCTCTGCTTTTTGCAGATGATGTTGTCCTGTTGGCTCCATCAAGCCAGGACCTTCGGTGTGCACTGGGACGGTTTGCAGCCGAGTGTGAAGCGGCTGAAATGAGGATCAGCACCTCCAAGTCTGAGACCATGGTTCTCAGTCTGTCAGATCCACTCCGTGTCTCTCAGGGATCCGCTCCACTTTCCTTCTCTCTCCTTCATCTCATCACTGCCACCTGTCCCAAGCACCTGTAACCTATTACCATCAGTGAGGTATTTAAACCTCTCCTGTCCACCTCTTCCCTGCCAGATCGTTCAGCATACTTTGTGTGAATGTTTCCAGCGTTTGTTCCAGCTCTTGTCTCAGCCCTCTCTCCAGCCTTCGCTCCAAGTCTCAGGTTTGGACTTCACTCTCAGCCCAGCTACCCAGCTTGGCCCCAGACTCGGCTCAGGCTTCGGCGCAGCACCACGGCTCACTCCAACTCTCAGCCCAGCTCCCCAGCTTGGCCCCAGTCACCGACTCGGCTCCAGGCTTCGGCGCAGCTCCACGGCTCACTCCAACTGTTAGCCCAGCTCTCCAGCTTGGTCTTCAGTCACCGGCTCGGCTCCAGGCTTCGGCGCAGCTCCACGGCTCACTCCAACTCTCAGCCCAGCTCTCCAGCTTGGTCTCCAGTCACCGGTTCGGCACCAGGTCTCGGTTCAGCTTCACGGTTCAACTCCAACTCTCAGCCCATCTCTCCAGCTTCCTATCACTATCTGTACTTTAATAAAGTATCACTTACCTTCACTGTCTTGTGCGCACTTGAGTCCTCATTCCCGCATTACACAGTCGGAAAAGGGTGGCTTGTCCCCTTCAGGTTAGTGGAGAGCTCCTGCCTCAAGTGGAGGAGTTCAAGTATCTTTTGGTAGAGCGGCAGTCTTTCAACCGGAAGGTAGTAGGTTCGATTCCCGCTCGCCCCACAGTTCATACTGTCGTTGTGTCCTTGGGCAAGACACTTAACCCACCTTGCCTCCAGTGTCTGTAGCACTGGTGTATGAATGTGTGTGACTGTAGAGGTGTGTTTGGTGGTGGTCGGAGGAGGTTGAGCGCCGTTTGTGTGGCAGCCGCCATCTCTGTCTGCCCCAGGTGTGAATGTGTGTGAATGGGGTGAGTGGTAAGCACGTTGTAAAGCACTTTGTGATCTATATCTGTGAAAGGTGCTATATAAATAAATAATACTTACTAGATTGACAGATGGATCGGTGCAGCTTCTGCAGTAATGCGGTCAATGTACCGGTATGTGGTGGTGAAGGAGGAGCTGAGCTGCAAGGCAAAGCTCTCGAATTAACGGTCAATCTACGTTCCTACTCTCACCTATGGTCATAAGCTTTGGGTCATGACCGAAAGAACAAGATCCCTGATAAAACCGGCCGAAATGAGCTTTCTCAGCATGGTGGCGGGGCGCTCCCTTAGAGATAAGGTGAGGAGCTCGGTCACACGGGAGGAGCTCAAAGTAGAGCCGCTGCTCCTCCACATCGAGAGGAGCCAGCTTAGGTGGCTCGGGCATCTGTTTCGGATGCCTCCTGGACGTCTCCCTAGGGAGGTGTTCTGGGCATGTCCCACCGGGAGGAGACCCCGGGGAAGACCCAGGACACGCTGGAGGGACTATGTCTCTCGGCTGGCCTGGGAACGCCCCTCGGAAGAGCTGGAGGAAGTGTCTGGGGAGAGGGAAGTCTGGGCGTCTCTGCTTAGACTGCTGCTCCCGCGACCCTGCCCCGGATAAGCGGTAGAAGATGGATGGATGGATGGATATACTATTATTAATGAACCTGTTACACCTCTATGATGGAGTTTTCTGACTCCTCTAACTGATACATAAATTTAAAAATGAATTGTCACAATTTTGTCTAATCACAATAGTGAGATGTTCAGAATAAATAAACTTACATTTCAAGTCAATATTATAGAAGTGTCACTCCTCTAATCACAGTAAAGTCCTGGCTTTACATCAACCCCTTGCATTTTAGAAAATAATAACCACATTTTACTCTCTTCATGAACAGTTTAAATTATGCCAACAAATCTTTATATGAGAGTGCACTTCCCCAGATCGAAGAAGAATCTAGAAACATTCCTTAAAATCATAACTATATACTTTTCTGTCAAAGGTTTTAACTGCTTTATTGATAGCCTTAGTTAAGATAAGCTGTTAATAAAGAGGCAAAAAATATACAATTTTACTCACCAAAAAAGTACAGCCTTCTAGTAGTAGAAACTTCCTGGCTGGTCTGTCAATGAAGGGCACATAATACAGCAAAATATCTCGGTGGTTTCTGTGCAAAACTTCTCTGAGCAGCAAAAAAGACACAGTTGCACCTCCCTTTAAGCTGAGGGCAAACCAAAGAAGTTTTCAAAAATTCACTCCCGCCAGAGTGGTCATGTATTAATAACTTAGCTCTATAGAGACCAGAGCCGTCTTTTGTACCAGGCTGTAAACAGGTCTTGTAAAGTTGTCATGTGGTTTCACAGTAGATTTCTGCTTTTGGAGCCTGCCCTCTGGTGGACACGGTATTTCACTGTATGGTGGCGCCCATGCGTGAGAGGCATTTATGAGGTTGTCTCTGTGGGGCTTGAGGTAGCCTATTGCTCTGTATTGTCATATTCTGTGTTGTCTTGGCTAGCAAGCAACACATTAGCGTTAGCCCAGCACTTTGAGTTAAGTTGATAATGAATTGTGCTTTATAAATAAAATTGCCTTGCCTTTCCTCCTTTCTTACTTGGTTTTCCAGAGATATCTTGAGGCTTATTATTAATGTTCTGATTAGTTACTCAGCGGGAAAGCGAAGAAATGTGTGTCTTATCAGGCTACAAGCATCACATGACCGCCCTTAAATGTCAATTTTTATTTCATACATTTTCATAAACAACAAGTTGCTTTAAACAAATTACTTATTTATGCTGATGGATGGTGTTCAAGTGTCCTACCGACTAAAAAGAGTGCACTCAGAAACCCATCAGTGTCAAGCCAAAAGATTTATCAAACACTGAAAACACTGAATACTGTACTGTACATATTACATGTACTTTCTATTTCTTGTTTCATTCATCCTTATTTAGATTAATTTTGCAAATAATGTAAATGTATGTAAGTAACCTAAGTATTAAAAATATATATATATTTTCTAGGCACCTTTTCAAGGTTGCCTTACAGTAGATAAAAGCACACTGTACACAACAAAACAAGTAATGTTCTAACCTGTGGAGTGACTTACCGTTTACACGTGACTTCAGATGACTTCAGATGAATTCAGGTGACTTCAGGTGACTTCAGATGACTTCAGATGAATTCAGGTGACTTCAGGTGACTTCAGATGACTTCAGATGACTTCAGGTGACTTCAGATGACTTCAGATGACTTCAGATGACTTCAGATGAATTCAGATTACTTCAGGTGACTTCAGGTGACTTCAGATGACTTCAGATGACTTCAGATGAATTCAGGTGACTTCAGGTGACTTCAGATGACTTCAGATGACTTCAGGTGACTTCAGATGACTTCAGATGACTTCAGATGACTTCAGATGAATTCAGATTACTTCAGGTGACTTCAGGTGACTTCAGATGACTTCAGATGACTTCAGATGAATTCAGGTGACTTCAGGTGACTTCAGATGACTTCAGGTGACTTCAGATGACTTCAGGTGACTTTAGGGGACTTCAGGTGAGCAGCAGTGACACAGAGAGACTCAGACAGAGTTCACAGGAACAGCACCAGTGAGTGTCAGCTTCCTCTGTCACACTCCTTTAATACAGGATCAGTCTAGTTCCACCCTCAACATGGAAAATTCTGAGGTTTCCCAACGTAACATGTGTACAGAACAACACTCACACCTCTCATGTCGACAGACCCTTCTACAGGACAGAGTAGAACTTATGGTTAATTTGTTCTTTTCAGGGCTGTTTAGTAAATATTATGTGAGTTGAAGAAGTGGATTGCATCAGCACTGTTTACATTGTGCATCACATGACATGAGCATATGGACTGTCCACTTTACACTTTACCAGCACATGCTCTATGCTAAATATTATGCTTCAATTTAGACAGACAGCTCATTTATTGTGTTTTTGAAAGACAGTTCTGGAGAGCTATTGTCATAGGTGCATGATTTTAGCTTTTTTTAAATTCGACAGTGTGTAAAGTGAAGATAAATGAAGCTAGAACAGTTCCTTGTGGGACTCCTGAACTGTGCGGCCCATTAAGCACGTCATTTGAATGTGTCTTCTCAGCCTCCACAAGTGTCCACCTGGGCGTGTTCAGTTCAAACCTGCTGTTCTGAGCCCACACTCCTCACACTTCAGATTGAAAATGTAAAGATTTCCTAACCAGTTTTATGTAGAATTTATTTTAAAGACACCTATATCACAGTAGTGTATACCTGGATGAATGAGAACTTTCACAGACATGATGCATGAATAACTTAACTTCAAAGTCATCAGATTTATTGTTAAGATTCACAAGGTCATTTTGCTTTAGAAAGCAACTGTTAAACGTTCTCTTGTTGTTTCAGTCTCTGAGATGCACGAACAGTTTAGATAGACAGTCAGTGATCCAGGACCCTGAACACACATCTCCATCATGCCCCGTGTTATAGATAGTTACATCTTACATTAAGACTGATCACAGCACATCTCATCATGCAGTGTCCCAGGTCGACCAAAACCTACAAACAAACCCCAAAATATAGAAAAGTGTGATATATTGTTGGATTAATTATAAAAATGGTCTGGAGTGAGGTTGGGGAGACCCCGAACAAAACACAGTGTGCCTCAAACCAAAGACTGACAAATGAGAAACTGGAGCAATTGGGGACTCTCCAGATCCACCTGAGACCAACACATGACTCAGCTCTGAAACATCCATCTGGGACATTTGTTTCTTACACTTTCTATTATGAAGCTCTCTTCTTTTCAGACACAAAGCAGAATTGACACACATTTATGTCAGCAGGTGGCAATATTAATTTATTATTATTATTCCCAAGAAACAAAAGGTGAGGTCAAATGAAGAGGAATGGCTGTTTTTGCATGTTCTTTGGGTGATCCTAAAATGGTTTGTTTGCATCAGTCAAATGTTTTTATAATATTCAAAATGAGACGATTAAAAGTAATAAATGCTTCATCTTTTTTTTTTTTTTCAGGACCAGCTGTGTGTCTTTGCGGGTTTTAGAGACAGGGCTTGTTTTGGGGAAATTACAAAGATTATGTCTTAAATATGAACTTCTCTGTTCCAGACACGCAAAAGGAGATTGACCAAGACCCGTGCTGTTTTATTCAATTTTTACACTCTGGTCTCCAGCTGCAGATACTCTCATGTCTATAAACATGGTAGAACATGAGAGGAAATCATTTTAAATGTATCAATATGTAATATGAAAAATAGTATTGTTTAATTTTCTCCAACTGAACAGAAACAAGACTGAACTAATCATCTTTGGGCCACAGAAACAAAGAGAAAGTGTCAGCAGTCACCTCGAGTCTCTTTCTTTAAAATCTAAAAATCAGGTTAGAAATCTAGGGGTCATCATGGACTCAGACTTGAATTTCCACAGTCACATTAAGTCAATTACATCATCTGCATTTTATCACCTTAAAAACATTTCCAGAGTCAAAGGGATAATGTCTCAACCAGACTTAGAGAAACTTATCCATGCTTTTATCTCCAGCAGGTTAGATTACTGTAACGGCCTGCTCACTGGTCTCTCAAAACGAGGGTTAAGACAGCTGCAGCTTATTCAGAACGCGGCTGCTCGGGTTCTAACCAAAACCAGGAAGTACAACCACATTACGCCAGTTTTAAAATCTCTGCACTGGCTTCCTGTTGCTCAGAGAATAGACTTTAAAACAGCACTGCTGGTTTACAAGTCTCTTAATGGTTTAGCACCAGAATATATCTCTGACATGCTAGTTACTTATGAACCTCCTCGGACTCTGAGAACATCTGGGACAGGCCTTCTGCTCGTGCCCAGAGTTGGAACTAAACAGGGTGAAGCAGTGTTTAAGTTTCATGCAGCAAAAACCTGGAACAGCCTCAACTTTAACAATGTTCAAGGGGAGGTTAAAAACCTTCCTCTTTAGCTCCGCCTACACTACAACCTAAAGTGTTTGTTTTTTCTTTTATCTGCACTCTTCTTTTTAAAATGTTTTTATTTTTTTTCTTATGCTTCTTAATATAAATCTTGTAAATTGTCTTTTATTCCTGTAAAGCACTTTGAGTTACCCAGTGTAAATGTATGAATTGTGCTATATAAATAAAATTGCCTTGCCTTGCCTTGCCTTTAAGTAATTTATCAACTGCAACATTTCTTATATAGTATGAAGACCTGAATGTCCATTTAGGGGTTTTTACATTGGCAGAACAAAACACAAACTCCTTCTTCTTATTTAGAGAATGTATGGAAGTCCTGGAATGTAAAGCTAATATTTATTCTGATGCTTTTTTAAATTCTAGTGTCTTTGTTAAAGGAACAATATGCAGAAGATCTGTCCTCTTGTCTTTATTCTCTCATGTGATCTCACTCCAAGGACTGGGTCTTCCGTTTGGATAATATACTCAGGATGCTTCAGTGGATCCTCTTTGGCCTCTCTCTAGTCTCATGAGTTATAATGTTTAAAAGGACCTGTGCACTAATCCCCCCAGCAGTGATCTCTGTAAGGACCCGTAAAGTACGGGGAGCAGAATTTGGTCAAAAATGAGAAAATTCATGAGAAATGATTCAATTAGCCAGGAAGCCAGGCAGCAATATGAGACTCTTTATATCATGGCAGTACAGTGGCTCTCAGCAAGAAGGTCCAGGGTTGGACTCCTTGGTCGTGCGGGGCCTTTCTGGGTGGAGTTTGCATGTTTCCAGTGTTTGGGTGAGTTTCTTCACAGGGATAAATAAAAATACTGAACAATGAAACCAGGATGACATGTTTTTGTGAGTCTTTGGTGACATTTCTTAATGGGAGATAAAGGGGAATCATAGTCACAAAATGGTCTGAAACGATGGTGTTTTGGTAAATGTACCAGAGGAAGGTGAAAAACACTTAAAATATTATTTTCTTTGTTCAAAGAAAGCGAAGTTGAGGATAAATCCATGGTATAAGTTGAAACAGAGTGAAACAGCTGCATGGCACTAAACCAGACATGTCCAAAGTCCGGCCCGGGGGCCAACTGCGGCCCGCGTTCATATTTCCACTGGCCCAAAGCCTCTGTCATAAAATCAATAATATATGGCCCGGTTCCAAGATATTCAAACATTTGTTAAGAAAATGTTGAGCTTGTTTGGCTCGACTTGTGCGAGAGAACATTCTCAGTTATGAACATGAATAAGAACCGTGTGAGAACAAGACTAAGCGACTCCCCCCTGCGTGACATTTTGTGCATTAAAACTACCGTTTTTGAGCCAGACCTGCCCAGCTTACTGCAGTCAAGATCTCAGAATCACCCTTGGCATTAATTTGAGGTTTGAGTTTGAGTCAAATTTTATAAAAAACTTGCATTCAATTATTTTTTTTTAACCTACATTTATCCAGTTATCAGATCTACCTAGAAGCAGAAAGCATAGTAAAACAAAGCAAAATAAATGGTAATACAAAAAAGCACCCCCCCCCCATCAGTGGAATGTAAAATTCATGTTGGCCCGTATGACAATTTATTTACGTCAATATGGCCCCTGAGCCAAAAGTTTGGGCACCCCTGCACTAAACTAAACACTAAATGAACAGATTTAAACCAAATGTTAATATTCAATAAGAACAGGTTTAAAAAGCGAAATGTCATGACAGAAGTGTAACGTGTATTCATTCATTTTCTACCGTTTGGAATAATTGTGTAGGCTTTTTTTGTTTGTGTCAGGGTCTTTATCCATTCTACACAAAGAATTAGTCTGCTCTCTGTGGATTTAAGTTGGATTTGCAAGAGGAAGGACAAATGTGCAGAAATGAAACTAGGCTACCTCTGAATGGAATCAAACAGACATAGTCCGAACTGGGAGGAGTTCAAACATGCATAAGCCCATCATTTTAGATAACCGACTCAAATAGAACTGACAGAATTACTACCGAGTGTACATATGGCACCAATCCAGTTAAAAGCTGACCCTTTCCACTTAAAGTGCTCAGATTCATCAAATGTTTAGGCCTGACCCTAAACCTGGAGCAGGAGCAGGTGATTCAAGTGAGACTCATGAGTCTGCGCCATGGAACGGATAAAGTAGTATAAGGTGCAAGTTGGATGTTTGGATGAGTGGCATAAATGTGGCAGATGTGGTCATGTAACATCCTTGCGAGGTGGTGGGGGTGTCTTTTTTCCCCGGGGAGTGGAGACCTCTTTTGGCTGCACGTGCTTCCATACTGCCCACTGGGGAACCTTTTGTGTTCATATTTTACGGTGTGTGGTTTTTATGTGTCTGTTCTGAATGTTGGAGTTCCTCTGCTCTCAGTAGATGATGGCACTGTCCATGTCAGCACAGCTCGGCGGGGTCATGGGTTAAAAAGTGTAAGAGTCTGTTTTGCTAAAGATCATGACGTGCACATTTATCTTTTCTTGTCTGTCTTGTCTCCGTGGACTGTTGAGCTGTGTTTAGTTCGTTTTCTTTGTTGAAAATTGTCAAAAAATTTATCAAAATATATTTAAATACATTTACTAAGTCAAAATGTTATTTCTATTACTTCAGAATAGGGAATACTCAAATTTGGAGTTAACTAAATCAATACTTTATAAATGTTTTTCATTCTTTGCTCCTTCACAGCGGTTCCACTGATAAAGCCTTTTCACTGACACCAACCAGAAGATGAAACGACTTTTTTATACACAGACACTTTTTATTCATATTTTTGGACTAAACATCCACATCACTTTTATTTGAAAGTTCCGACAAACACACCTCATACGTCAGTGAATAAAGCAAGCAAACCATGGACAGTGGGGTGGATGTGCGCCATTCTTAAAAAAACAATTTAAAGACAGATTCAACTCCACTAATTACACTTATCTCCAAGGAATATTAATCATAACAATTCAAAAAAATACTATCTTAAATCCATCTGTTTCTCTCGCACCTTCCTTTAACAGCACATCCTTTTTTCCACGTACAGTAAATCCTTTAAGTCCATCAGCTGTGATTCTCTAACGAACAGGTCAACCAAACAGAAGGACATGTACACACACTACTGGAGCATAAACACGACAGACCCCGCCCACTGGAGCCCACCGGACCGGCTCATTGGACGAGCGGCAAAGGCAGGACGTCTCTGAAAGCAGTAGTATTAGAGAGTAGTAGTAATATTAGTGAAGTTGACTGGCCCGGCCCGAGAAGTGACCCAGAACTGTCCCGTCACGGACTGCTGAGCCCAGGGGACCGTCACTGTGAACTGAAGGAGGAAGAGGAGCGGTCCCTTATGCGTGGTGATTGGCTGACAGGGCAGGACGGGGCGGGGCTTCACAGTGGGTTCTGATCCAGTGTTAGGCAGGGCAGGGGTGGATGAAGAGGAGGGTCTACCAGCTGAGCAGGTTGCTTCGGCCCAGAGTCATGAAGTAGACCTGACTGGAGCCTCCAGAGCGAACCGATGCAAAGAACACCTGCACCACAACAGCATCATTAAAAGGTCCACCAGTTTAAACATATATGTATGTAACATATGTACTGGTCACAGCGTCTGAGAGTAAATACTAGGTCTCAAAGTTTTCTTTTTTGTCTCCTTGAACCAGAAGCTCCGTTCCAAAAGTCTGAGGAGCAAGCTGGTTCCCTTTCTATCGACGTACAGCTCTAACAGCTAACATGCTCTGGAGCAGGTTAAGTTACTTACTGTGATAAGAAACTCAGCCCACTGCCCAATCAGCAATGAGAAACAACACTGAAAAGTGATTTATTATTTTGACAATATATATTATAATAATAATGATATTAATATTTTAATAACATTGATTGATTTTCATGCAGCATTTTAAACTTGCACTCCAAATTTCTGTTGGTTATTTGTCTGTTACTTGAGTTTAAAGTGTTTAGTTCTCATGTGAACTCTTACCCACATGTTACTGTGGTTGGCTGTTTAATGGCCACTCTGCCTGTTTAACATGAACACAGCTTCACAGAGAAACTCAGAGTTAACTCAACCAGTTGCTAACCCTCTTCTTGATCCCACTGATCCAGACTGAGATCGAGGTTTGTCTAACCAGGAGGAGAGACAAGTCAGGGGCACGTTCTAGCATTGTAGTCCAGGGCCCTGAGCGCTTGTAATGGCTCAGAGTGTTCAAACATATTAATGATGTTTTGGTCTGGATTAGAGTTAGTTTTGACTCATCAAATGCTCCATCTGAATCTGTGTTTGGGACTGTTTATATGAAACTTCTTCTTCTGAACAAAAAGGACTTTACTTGCCAGTTCTAAGGCAAACCAATTCTGAAAATATATTTACAGTGACTTGTGAAAGTATTCGGCCCCCTTGAACTTTGCGACCTTTTGCCACATTTCAGGCTTCAAACATAAAGATATGAAACTGTAATTTTTTGTGAAAAATTGGGCGTGCAAAATTATTCAGCCCCTTTACTTTCAGTGCAGCAAACTCTCTCCAGAAGTTCAGTGAGGATCTCTGAATGATCCAATGTTGACCTAAATGACTAATGATGATAAATGGAATCCACCTGTGTGTAATCAAGTCTCCGTATAAATGCACCTGCACTGTGATAGTCTCAGAGGTCCGTTTAAAGCGCAGAGAGCATCATGAAGAACAAGGAACACACCAGGCAGGTCCGAGATACTGTTGTGGAGATGTTTAAAGCCGGATTTGGATACAAAAAGATTTCCCAAGCTTTAAACATCCCAAGGAGCACTGTGCAAGCGCTAATATTGAAATGGAAGGAGTATCAGACCACTGCAAATCTACCAAGACCTGGCCGTCCCTCTAAACTTTCAGCTCATACAAGGAGAAGACTGATCAGAGATGCAGCCAAGAGGCCCATGATCACTCTGGATGAACTGCAGAGATCTACAGCTGAGGTGGGAGACTCTGTCCATAGGACAACAATCAGTCGTATACTGCACTAATCTGGCCTTTATGGAAGAGTGGCAAGAAGAAAGACATTTCTTAAAGATATCCATAAAAAGTGTTGTTTAAAGTTTGCCACAAGCCACCTGGGAGACACACCAAACATGTGGAAGAAGGTGCTCTGGTCAGATGAAACCAAAATCAAACTTTTTGGCAACAATCCAAAACGTTATGTTTGGCGTAAAAGCAACACAGCTCATCACCCTGAACACACCATCCCCACTGTCAAACATGGTGGTGGCAGCATCATGGTTTGGGCCTGCTTTTCTTCAGCAGGGACAGGGAAGATGGTTCAAATTGATGGGAAGATGGATGGAGCCAAATACAGGACCTTTCTGGAAGAAAACCTGATGGAGTCTGCAAAAGACCTGAGACTGGGACAGAGATTTGTCTTCCAACAAGACAATGATCCAAAACATAAAGCAAAATCTACAATGGAATGGTTCACAAATAAACATATCCAGGTGTTAGAATGTCCAAGTCAAAGTCCAGACCTGAATCCAATCAAGAATCTGTCGAAAGAACTGAAAACTGCTGTTCACAAACGCTCTCCATCCAACCTTGTTGTTGATTCTTCACAAAAAATTACAGTTTCATATCTTTATGTTTGAAGCCTGAAATGTGGCAAAAGGTCACAAAGTTCAAGGGGGCCGAATACTTTCGCAAGGCACTGTATTTTGAAAAGCATTCATTTGAAACATAAAAGTTGTGTAAAAATGTGTAGCCCTACTTTAAATTTAAAATAATAATTGAAATAATACCAGTGATGCAGGTGCTATTACCTTGTCGTTTCTCTCGCAGAGGAACTTGAGTCTCTGGGCCCTCTTGTGCATAAAGACTCCGTCAAGATGTCCCGTCTCCACCGAGCGGATCTCGATGGCCTTTTCTCCCCAGCCCATAATCTGGTTAGATCGGATGTAGGCTGTAAAGAATAAAAAATATATATAGGTTATATTTTGGGCAACTTTTCGACTTCTGTCATGTCAATGTTGTTGGTGCTGGAATTTAGTGTTAGAGCCTTGAGTCTCAGAAAGGGTGCTTCTATCAGACTTTTTCAGACTGAAGTGAGGCTAAAGTCTACTGACCGACAGAGGTGGGCATCTCCCCCCACTGCAGCACCACATCTTTGGTGATGCGGCCGTAGGTGTTGACGTAGACACCCTCGTCCTCGTAGCACACCAGCAGCTCGATGCCGTCGGTGTTGGGCAGGATGATGATGGCGTGGGACTGAATATTGTTCTGGATCTGAACACAAGCAAAAGAAACAAAAGGAAGTGGCTTAGAGCTGACGAACAGGAATGGGATAAATGAGGAGTCTTCTGTAACCACAATAATCACTGTATTAAAATGGAAAAACACCTCACACACATCATATACTGTCATTAAAATATAGGTGTCATATTTAGTAGACAGGAGATTATTAACATTCTTTTCTGCGAGTAATCTTTGAAATTCCTGATCATTACTATTGTTACGGTCTGTAAGGGGATGTTTCACAAAACAGCTCTTCATGTTTGGGGGAGATTTGCACAGAGATTGTCCAATGAATGACATGTTTTTCTTTTGAAAGGTACATATTCTAGAAAAAGCTTTCTATAAAAGAGTAAAAAAGAAAAGATATATCTGTGCTCTCCCTTTGAAAAAAATAACAGATGAAAAGTTAAAACTAATAAATATAAGGTGGTTAAGGGCTTATAGTGACAGATGTATGGGTCTTACATGTGTAGGAAGGTAGATGTCGTAGACTGCCCCCGAGTCCACATCCACCGCATGGAAGCCTGAGCAGGAGCCGTAGATGACCTTTAACCTTTGACCCTCTTCCACAGTGAGGTCAACCAGCAGAGGCTTGTGCACCAGGTCTCCAAACGACTGAGACAAACAGAGAAACACAGGAATAGTAAATAGTAGCACATGAGAGTGTTTTTTTGGTTAGGTTACTCAGTTTCAAAACAAAATCCCAAAATTATAAATATGAATTGTTTTGTGGTTTTTCTGTTTTAAATAAAAACAAATTGAATATTGGAGCAAGCGTTAGCGGTCCTTTTAACACAACCCCATCAGACCCCAAGTTCAGCCCGGCCCTCAGACTGGGACTGGGCAAAGAAATGCATAGACATTTACAAAATGCACATGCAGATGAACTAAATGTTTTTTGTTATGTTTTATTCAAATGTGAGCTTGTTTTTCTAGCAAAACAAAGCTCATTTTGTTTGTATTGTGGCTATGAGAATAAGGGCCATATCTTCCTGATCAAAACACAGGTATCAGACGGAATCCAAATCTACTTTTTTCAGGATGAAGACTGTGGTACAAAGAGGCAGGACTTGAGCCGGCGCAGATATCGAGACTGGATTTAAAGTGTAACAATACAGCCAGTCCACGGTTCAACATGTACCTCAGTTTTTGCTCATGGTTGAATGGTAGAATTTATGGTGCCATTATTAAACTATTTCATACAATATTAATTAAACTAGGCGTAGTAATTGTGGACGATTTTAAAGAAACAAAGGCTGTTGTATTTTCAAAACAGTCTTTATTTTACTAATAAAGCATTTAACACAAAAAATGCTTATAGAAAAACTTTAGAAATGTGCATTTAACAAGACAAGCGACGTTCTTCTGTAAAACCAAAAGCTTATGAACATTCTCTGCATCAAGAGTGGGTTGTACTTACAACATCTGCTGCAGTCGGGGTCTAATAATTATTTATATAATCATATAACTTATAACGTTATTGCACAGATTCCAAAAAAACATTATCATTCAGGCACAACATTTATAAACCAACATTTATATGGGGACCTGATATAATTCACAAAGGACCATATTTAAAACAGACTCACATTTGATCAAACCTCAATCATGTCTCGTTATGAAATATTTAATGTCTCAGACAGAGAAGGTTTAGAGCAAGGACCTTATTAAAAAGATTATCTCTCTCTTTTGTCATTTAACGGAACATTTAGTATTTTTAAGTTCAACTGCAAGTATGGGACAGCCTCATAGGGAGCTCTCGCTCGATTAGTCATTTGTTAGAAATGTTTCAAGAGACAAGCCCAAATTATGTTGAGAATATTTTTAATTATTTTTTTATTTAATTTTAATATTTTATTGTATTAATAATTGGCAATTACCAATTAGCAGCTTAATACATTTGATTTTTTTTTAAATATTTGTATTATACCAGAGCATGTGCACAATAATAAAAAAATTTTTGTGGCAATAACTTTACGTCCTAATTGAATTGAATGATATCTGCATCAGTCCCTGCTTTGACTAAGATCAGCTGTTTTACACACCATGCCACACCGATATGGACAGATATGGAGGAGAGCCCGGGAAAGACCTAGGACACGCCGGAGGGACTATGTCTCTCGGTGTTCCCCCGGAAGAGATGGAGGAAGCGTCTGGGTTCACAGAGAGACTCACCTTGAAGGCCATGAACTTGTGGTAGGGCTTGGGAGCCCAGGCGTAGACCTCCACAGAGTTCTTCAGGGCCAGAACCAAAAACTTAATCCTCTCATATTTCACTGAGAAACAAAAAAAACGTCAGATCAATTAAAAACCAGGACCCTCTTGAAAAAAATGATTATTATAATTATAAATATTTATTTTCATGGAGACTACCCAGGCTGAACATCCAGTATTTTAAAGCTAAGGCCAAATAAAAACACATACAAACTTTTCTGTGGGCATATTTGTTTAGATTCATCTTGGTGTGTTTATGGTCTATACTGTATATGGACACTTCATACATGAGCCCACATCATAATCCTGGACAGCCTGACATCCTACACTGGGACTAGGACCAGTGAGTGGTTTCAGAAACAGCCACATTTAGTTATTTCCATTACTTTACTAATATTTGGCGTCAGATGTTGCAACACATATACAGTGGGGCAAAAAAGTATTTAGTCAGCCACCAATTGTGCAAGTTTTCCCACTTAAAAAGATGAAAGAGGCCTGTCATTTTCATCATAGGTTCAACTATGAGAGACAGAATGGAGGAAAGGATTGTAGGATTTTTAATGAATTAATTGGTAAAATCCTTGGTAAAATAAGTATTTGGTCACCTACAAAAAAAAGCAAGATTTCTGTCTCTCACAGACCTGTAACTTCTTCTTTAAGAGGCTCCTCTGTCCTTCACTCATTGTATAAATGGCACCTGTTTGAACTCGTTATCAGTATAAAAGACACCTGTCCACAACCTCAAACAGTCAGACTCCAAACTCTGGACACTATGGCCAAGACCAAAGAGCTGTCAAAGGACACCAGAAACAAAACTGTAGACCTGCACCAGGCTGGAAAGACTAAAACTGCAATAGGCAAACTATACACAGCTTGGTGTGAAGAAAATGTGGGAACAATTATTAGAAAATGGAAGCCATACAAGACACTGATAATCTCCCTCAATCTGGGGCTCCACGTAAGACCTCACCCTGTGGGGTTTAAATGATCACAAGCACCACACGGGGGACCTCGTGAATGACCTGCAGAGAGCTGGGACCAAAGTAACAAAGGTACCATCAGTAACACACTACGCCGATGAAACCAAAATAGAACGTTTTGGTAAAAACTTGTTTGGAGGAGAAAGAATGCAGAGTTGCATTCAAAGAACACCATACCTGTAGCATGGGGGTGGAAACATCATGCTTTGGGGCTGTTTTTCTGCAAAAGGACCAGGACGACTGATCCGTGTAAAGGAAAGAATGAATGGGGCCATGTATCGTGAGATTTTGAGTAAAAACCTCCTTCCAACGGCAAGGGCATTGAAGATGAAACATGGCTGGGTCTTTCAGCAAGACAATGATCCCAAACACACCGCCCAGGCAACAAAGGAGTGGCTTTTCAAGATCCTGGAGTGTCCTAGCCAGTCTCCAGATCTCAAACCCATAGAAAATCTTTGGAGGGAGTTAAAAATCTGTGTCATCGGTGCTCTAGAGAAGATCTACATGGAGGAATGGGCCAAACTACCAGCAGCATTGTGTAAAAACCTTATGGAGACTTGAAGAAAACGTTTGACCTCTGTCATTGCCAACAAAGCGTATATAACAAAGTATTGAGATGAACTTTTGTTATTGACCAAATAATTATCTTCCACCATAATTTGCAAATAAATTGTTTAAAAATCAGTGATTTTAATTTTTTTATAAAAAAAATTTTTCTAGATTTTTATTTTTTATTTTTCTCATTTTGTCTCATTTTTGTCATTTTGTAAAAGTGTACCTATGTTGGAAATTACAGGCCTCTCTCATCTTTTTAAGTGGGAGAACTTGCACAATTAGTGGCTGACTAAATATTTTTTTGCCCCACTGTATATTCCCGGGCAACAGTTAGAAAAAAATCTTGTCATACCTTAATGTAATCTATATGATGCACAGGAAAGTCCAGCCCTCAATATAACATGTTAATTCCATTTGATGCCAACACTAAAATATATGTCTATGTGACTTCAACAGGAAATACATGTAACACTGCAGAGGAGTTTCCAACAGGAAGTGTTGGTTTCTGCCCGGACTTTACCATATACGAGCGAGGACAATCTTATCTTGAGAGGACACTGGAGTTAGATGACCACTCTCAATCACTGTGCATCCAAAACAGTGACACATTTTCAAAGGTTATTCCAATCAGACACTAAACATGAAGGAAGCTGTGCCAGCTGAGCATAAAGACCTGGCTTGTTTTTTAAAAGTTATAACTAGATTTCAATAAAAGTATGTATTTATCAAATTATTATATAAAAAAAAAAGAATTACATTTGACTGGTGAAAATACATTCTGTGGCTTAAAACTACCTGTAAACCATGAACAACATATTGATCTTAACCATTAATAAGAACATGTGCTGCTATGAGCTGTGATTGTTACCCACCGACTTTGTAGTGCACACAGCCCTCCAGATCACCGACGGTGGTCCAGCCCTGCTTCTTCTCCACCTCCGGGTCGTTGTGGAGGATCTTATTCCTGAGCCACGACAGGTAGTACACACGCAGCTTGTTCTTCTTACCTGTACAAAAAGACAAGACCTGTCAAAGTCAGACTCACAGACCTGGTTTCACTCCTGGAAACCTTCCCAGAAAAACAGGATCCGACAGCTTTCCACACTGGAGCATCCTTTCACAGGCTGCCTTTTTCAACTTTTTCAACTTTTTAGATACATCCTAACCTAAATTTTGTCCATGCATTTATCATTTCCTGGCTTGGTTATTGCCATTTTTTATATCAGGCTGTTTATAAAAGCCTGTCCTGTCCTCACTAAAACAACAGAGACCGCATTCCTCCTGCATTGGGTTCTTAAAATTTAGTTAAAATTACATTAATTGCACTTACAGTATATCTAACAGTGCCTCATCATCCAACTAGAACCGTGCACTCTAAGGATGCATAGTTACTCATGGTCTCTAGAGTTGCATCGCAGGATAGAAACAGAGTATTAATGTTGGAATATTGATTATTTCTTGGATGTGAGGAAAACCGTTTAGAGACGTTTTTTTTGGCCGTCGACTACGCTTTATTATGAAGGATTTTAAAAGATGAGAATGTTGGTCAATCACATGTTTGCTCCTGAATAAGGAGCATTACAATTGGTCCACACTTAAATGTTAAAAAAACTCAGCTGAATTCCGTTGATAATGGAGTTCCGTAATAAATTCCAAAACTTTAGTGATATAAGTATTAATAAAAATGTGTTTTATTCAATAACTCTTGTCCCATTACTGACAAAAACTGACTGGATTATTACAACTCTTTAATGCCTCAAGCTCTCATATGATTTAAGTAGGGCTGGGCAAGTTAACGCGTTATTTTTGCGTTAACGCATTAATGAATTAACGCGACAATTATTTTATCGCGCGTTAACGTCGGCTGATTAGTATAGTGAAAGATGTCGGTCTGAAGAACATTCTTAGGATCGCAACGAATGACTGCACGTATGAGCCGCCCTCATCCAGTGCTTTAAGTGGGCTGGAGTATGTGAGCGGAGCTGAGCGGGAAGAATTTGCGCTCCACGCTCAAAATATTTCATAATTACTCCGCTCAAGCTCCGCTCTGGGTGTACAATTTTCCGCTCCAGGCTCTTTTTTTTTTTTTTTTTTTTAATAACACCAGTGTCTGATCAGAAGATGCAGGGACTCCTGGCTCGTGATTGGTAATTGAGCGATAGTGGAGCGTTTCGGAGTGGGAGAAAATCACAACGCTCCAACATTTAAAAAATCCGCTCCTCGCACCTGGCAAAATCACACAACTCCGCTCCTAGCTCCGCTCCCACTCCCTTCCTCCGCACCGCTCACACACTAGTATTCAGTACCGCCACTTCTCCGTGCGCCCAGAACGTGCTTTTAGCGTACCGATACGCTCATTTGGACATCTGTTTTAATAGAGGTTTTAATCCTTTGTCTGAGCTGCGGCTTTCCAGAGCGCCATTAACAATGCACACTTCCTAATTTGTCCCACCGACAGCAGAGACTACATTACCCATACACTCTTGAGTTTTACAAGTGAAACGTGCACAACTCAACTCAATGTGGCCGGAGAGGGTGTGTGAAACGCGTGGGAACTGTATTCACATTAACATGTAATGAAAACACAAGAGAGACATTTATATTGTTTATATTGTTATATTGTTATGATTGAGGCTCTGGACATAACTTGTTTTTCTATAACAAACTAAACAAAATATTAATGCCCTGGCAGTGGCAAATATTTTTGGATTTAATATTTAATTTGATTACATTAATGTTTAAGTTGAGATTTAAAATAAATATTTTAACTGCCACTAACCTTTAACTGCTGTAAAAAGTGTTCTTTTAAAATAAAAGTATGCAGTACACTAATTTTTAATTCATTATTAGATTTTGTGTATAATGCGATTAATCGCGATTAATCGCAGAACATTGTGCGATTAATCACGATTAAATGCATTAATCGTTGCCCAGCGCTAGATTTAAGGTAAGCTAATAATAGTAATTTTACATCGTAACACTTTGTTAATAACAAATTAGGAAGGATTATGTTCCCACAGAAAGTTAAACTTGTTCCTCTGACTTGTTTGTTAACAAGTTAAAGACACACGGCTCCCCTTTGACAATTTGCAAAGCATTACCATTATTTGAGCGTCTAGTGACCACGGCGGCTCTCTACTTTTACTAATGAATTGTGGGAAACTTTGAGTGCTCTACATTACTGACTCTAGACATTTGGACACCAACACACAATGATGTAATCACTATATATTGCACTATAAAGGGATTAGTGTGTTGATTCGGACACAGATAATGTGGTGATTCTGGTGCTTGATATATGTTTCTAAACAGAAAAGGAAAAAACATAAAGGGGAACCAATAGATTAATAGTAGCAATTAATTCACACAATGTTTAATGAGGCAGAATGATTACAAAATGGAATTGGTCTGACGCTGAACTTAGAGCTAAATGTTTACGGGAAGCTCTAAACTTCAGCTTGATAATGTTGTATAATGTATTAGTATTTTGTGGAGGAAAAGTGGTCCGGTTTTACTTTTTAATGAAAGAAAAGCAGGAAAGGTCCCTAGGGGCTGTTGTTGACAAAGGCGTAACTATGTAAATATGAGATTTAACAATGTCTGGTCTGTGTACTGCCATCAGTCACATGAGGACTTTCCTCTCTCTGACCACTAAAAACGTGCATTTTCAGACAAATCGGTGCATTGATATTATTTTACAGACAGCTTTGAGTTGTCGGCTGTCAGACTGAAAGTGCATTCTTCTGCTCACTTCTGCTCTTGCTCAACCCACAGCCTCCACAGCGAGTGTCAAAACGGATATTTACAGCTGAGAGGATGTTGGGAAAGCTCTGTCGGTCGATGCCACGTCATGTGTGTACTCTATGTAACTCTGAGACGCAAGTGTTTCCACCATTCATGGAAACAACAGTGAGCATCATCCTTCTGTCTGCTCTTACGTGTCAAATGTGTGTCATGGAAATTTGTAGACACTTTAGTCTGATAACTAGGGCTATACATGACTACAAACATTACACAAAATTTAAAATATCAACAGTCTTTATAAATCTTGACAGTTTGCCAAAGACGGTGTGTTCTTTTGGAAGGATATCAACTTTGCACCACTAGTGTGTTTTCATACAATACTACATTACAGGTGTGGACAAAATATTGATATTTTGATCTTTGGAGCCAACATGTGAGCATTATCTCCAGGGTCTATGTATACATTACCTTAAAAAATCTGTATATGAAGTTTGGTGCGTCCTGGTACCTGATATGGTGACGAGGACATTGAGCCCCTCCAGGACGTCCATCTGCTGGAAGCGCCGTCGGTTAATCAGAGGGTAGACTTTCCCCTGACCGCTGCGGTCCAGCAGCATAAGACCACTCTCTGTGCCCACCAACAAGTTCACCCCTGAGTCAGGACACACAGGTGTAAGAAGGCGTGAGAGAAAGCGGCTTAGGAGAAATATGTTTAGAACAGGGGGAGAGTGGAGTTAGAAATACAAAAGTGATCACTGAAATAAGAAGTCATGCATATAAGAACAGAAGTAGTATCAAGGCAGGTGGCCAATAGGAAGTCTACACATTAGAGACAAGTGGAAAACAGAATGGAGGAAATAAATGATGATATGTGGTACGTGGTATCTGTGACACCCAACTGACCACAACTAGCTCCAGAAGCTGGTGAACCTTTTGTTGGGAAAATATAGTAATTTTTTATCACGCCAAAGATCAAGCTTTGGCAATGTCTAAAACTGAACCAATACTGAGATAATATTTGGGAAGAGATAAAAAAGAATATTATAAATACAATCTACCTAAGACATGTTGGAAAATCTTTTAGAGAGAAGCATTCCAAGTAAAGATCAATATTTAATACAATTTTATTGGCAGCTTCAAAGAAAGCCATTACACGGAAATAGTACAAAGATAACTCTCTGTCAAAGAACTTCACAATAAGGAAAATCTCACATATATCATAAGGCTACAACAACCAGCATATGAGGAATGGTGTTAAAAATGGACAGTCTGTTTGGTGTGTTTATGTATGTTTTGTAATGCAAAGAAAATAAAACATAAGTAAAAAAAAAAAAGAAAAAGAAATAATAACAGGAGAAGCAACTTAGCAGCAGAAGCCTACAGAACTGTGTGAGTGTATGTAATTCTTGTCTGTTTGAGCTTATAGTGCCGTGTTATTGCTGAGAAACCGCGGTGTTTTTACTACGACCCTGTCACGTGGTGCACCGGCGTCTAGTCTCAGCTGCTAGCGGGCTGGTTTCGTTTGAGTTGTTTGTGGCCGTCTAGATGCGTGAACTGCTGAATTCAATTACTTGAATAGAAGGGTATTTAAGTGGGAGTAACCACCGCGGCAGCGGTCGCGGCAGCCCTAATCGCGTGAAGACCGAAGAGAGCATCGACCACCTCACCTTACTTTTACTTTCTTCTTGCATATTTTCCTCTTCGGCTCTGAAATGTGTTTTCAAATTACTACTGTCATTTCAACACGGACATTATCATCTGTTTCACGCAAAAGGCGACGCAACCATAATAATCTGCATGTTGTATCACTGTCAATAACTGCCCCTTCTACTTTCCCAATAGGCTTGTGGAACTGCCAGTCTGCTGTGAACAAAGCTGATTTCATTACAGCTTTTGTTCAACATTCTGGTCTTTCAGTTGTAGCACTTACAGAAACATGGATCAAACCAGAGGACTCTCCCGTAATCACACTTTCTCCCACAGTCCTCGCCTCACTGGAAGGGGCGGAGGGACCGGACTACTTATCCCTACCGACTGGAAGTTCAAACAGCTATCACCCTTGTGTGACAACAGCTCCTTCGAGTTCCATGCTGTTACCATCACCCACCCTGTTAAAAGTCATTTTGTAGTTATTTATCGGCCCCCAGGTCCGCTTGGACATTTCTTGGAGGAGTTGGATGCGCTTCTTTCATCCTTCCCTGAGGATGGTACTCCTCTGGTGGTATAGGAGACTTCAACATCCACCTTGAAAAGCCACAGGCTGCTAACTTCATTAACCTGACTGCATCATTTGACCTCAAGCAGGTTTCCACATCGGCAACCCACAAGTCTGGTAACCAACTAGATCTTATCTACATAAGATACTGCTCCACTCGGCACACTCAGGTCACGCCACTGCACACATCCGATCATTTCTTCATTACTCTCGACCTTGACCTAACTTCTCCAGACACTGCAATTGTTTTACCTCTGGTCACTTTCCGACACAACCTGCGTCCACTCAGTCCCTCCTGTTTTTCCTCTGCTGTCTCTTCTGCACTCCCCTCTTCTGAGGAGCTCTCTCTTTTAAACACAAACGCCACAGACACTCTGTGCTCCACGCTTACATCCTGCTTGGACAACTTATGCCTTCTTACATCTAGACCAAACCGTACATCCTCGTCTGCCCCC